>JBBPKC010000012.1:0-32629 GCA_038089055.1 Tylopilus aff. balloui | reverse complement strand
GTAATGTGAACGTGAGGATATCGAACACAGTCGACAAGTTGCTTCGTGCATTACGCATGCCGTGGGCTAATGAGACAGACACGTGTAATAAAACGGAGGCACTAAACACCTAGCAGACTCATGACGACTCACGGAAACATGATAGAATATGCAGCTTCTGCTTCCTGGAGTGGGACCATGTACAAGGGTGCACGTGGTTGGCGGTGTTGCTTGTAGTCCAAGGTTTTACCGTGGCGTCGTGCATGCGCCAGGCCACACCCGGTACTAGGTCCAGAGGGCTCGATCGAATCAGTCTGGTCAGGTCGACAAGGACTGGAGAATTTGTTGAAAGGGATGAATTTCAGCGGTCGCCGCGTGTATGTGACTCCGGCATCATCGATCAAGGTATCGATGGGATCGACATCAGTCAGAATGGCAGCCCTGAGCAAGGTTTTCGCAATCCGAGACCGTTCCCGCGGCTGCTTGGGTACTTTGGTGGGGTTTCGAGCGCGCACTGTTTGTTGCTCCGCTGGGATATGACGGGTGTATGTGCGGGATTTTCCTAGGGAAACACCACCAGAGACCGGCTTGATCCCTGGAGCCGCCTGAGCTGAACGACGAAGAAATTTCTCGACTGTGATGATGTTTTCAGAGGACACCCTCGGGTTCAGAGGGCTCGGGTTATCCGGAAAGCCAAGAGAGAATGCCGGTGGTTCGGGCAGTAGAGAGATCTCCGGTATTAGTCCTGAATGGAATCTGGCGTCGACTTGATCGAGCACGGCTGCCTGGGGGCCGAGCGTCCGTAGCCTTTTTCGTTTTCTTATGAACTAGCAGGGTTCAATGTATGGCAAACGGAGTAGCGGTGTGTGATACCACAAATTCATCGGTGTCGCTCCTCATCGTGAAGGTCGGTTTGGTTCGGTGGTCGATGCGATGAGACTGAGAGTTTAGTAAGATCCGACAACCAGTAAGGTCCGCTCTCCTGTGGCGTTACTTGCAAACCGCATGCACAACCCCATCGGTACACCATGAGGGTGCGGAGATCGGTAGGCTAAATTCAAGAAACCGTCGGTCACTAGGCTCTACCGCCTGTGAGTCATGGTTAACTCGTTTTGTTGCAGCCGTTGAGCTCTCCGGTCTATGTCGGACCAAGCTGGAAACACTCCAACTCGGCGACAGACCACACAGTGCCGCCAAACAATTTGTTTGAAAACCTCAGGATTCCAACATCGTGCTTGTGCTTTTACGCAGAAATGGGATGAGCGGAGTGGAGAGGTTCCGTTACAGTCTGCACATTTCGCGGTGCGGCCCCCTTGCCCGGCACTGGGGATGCTGTTTTTCTGAATCGGTCGTTGTCGACCGTTCATTACTAAGTGCCGTTCTCCTTATGCAGCGCCTCCCTAAGCATTTAAGCCCGCAGGGTGCAGCGTATTTTGCAGTACCTCTCACCTCCCAAGATTGGTAGCCCCGTTCCCAGAATGCAGTTCACTCTCGCCGCCATTATCGCCTCTGCTGCTGCTCTGGTTGGCGCGGCGCCGCAACCTCGTCAAAACTGTCCAGAAGCCACCAGGTTTGGCGTGCTGACCGTGTCGCCGACCACTGTCTCACCTGGTGAGGTAAGTGAAACTACGTTGTCATCGTGACGAGCCTCAGCTGAGCATGACGATTTGAACAACCAGATCTTGACGGTGAATGCTGACTTCAATTGCGCTATCAACTACTTTGGCATCCATCCCGAGTTCACCGACTACTATATCGAGGTTCCAGTTAACAACAACGGTTATGAACCTCCTATCCTCCTGTACCGCGGCAGCCTCGCACCCGGCAGCACCTCCGCGTCGTTTACCGTCACGGTATGTTATTTGGTACGGGGCGAATCGTCATGTTTTCTGACGATTTCTCAGTTCCCTGAGGCGTATTACTTTGCCAACGCCAGTTATGCGGTAGTATTGGACACCATCTACCCCGTCAATGGTCCCAGCGGTATGATTTACTCTATCGTGGGTGGTGTAGAGGCTCCGATTACCATCAATGTCTAAGCATTCGTACATGCAAGTGTTAGCTTGCACAATCCACCTTTTTAATGAATGGACCCATCTCGAGAAGTTTACACGCTGTACCTGTCGTTCGCAGCCTTGACATTCTCAGTCGACCACAACACCGACTCACTCAGCGTCTGCTACATTAGCTGATGTTTGTCACCTACGCTACGAATGAGACCTACCAGCGTCCCTTACTCCACCACTAGTGGTGCCGATACAACATTGACATCACTTTCTAGGTTCCACTATGTACATCCCTAGTAACTGTCTTGATGTATCTACAACAACGCGGTCTTACAGGAGCATCTCTAGACCCTAACCTTGCATGTGATCACAAGGTGTTGTCCAGAGTAGCCAGCTCAGCTTTCAACTTCCTCAGCTCCATGACTCCAGCATCAATGACATCCTTCTCCGCCTTATTCTCCTTTAGTGAGCGGACATGGTTACCCTGTTCCAGGACCTTGGCTTCCAGAGCAATTGCCTCCGGCGACTTCGGTTCACCCACGGTGACATCCGCTTTTCCGTCGGGGTTCGCGGGTTTCTTGGCCTTGCGTTTCGAAGCAGCGGCAACCTCCCTCTGTCCTTCATTTCCACCGAATTTGGTCTTCCAGACCTCCTCCATCTTCTCGTCAATATTCTTGAACAGGTGGTCCGGCTTCCCGATCCGATGGCCCGCCAAGATATCCGTGGAAAGTACCTCGGGTACAGTCCGTGCTGGCGCGTTGAGTTGTTGTAAGATCGCCTTCGACGTCGAGGGCATGAACGGATAGATCAATACAGACAACACGTAAATCAAGTTCACTGCGCGGGAGACGACCTGAGCGCAGCGTTGCGGATTTTCCGTCATCAACGCCTTGTTGAGCCCGGAAGCTTGCAGGTAACCGTTACCGCGATTCGAAATGAGCATGACGATTTGCAGCCCAAGACGAAGTTTGACACTCTCCATCGCATCGATGTATTCTTTGAGGAGATTGTTGACTTCAGAGATGAACTCGCCATCCAGTGCATCGTTGGGAGACAGTGCTCCAGTAGCATCGCCACTCTCGGGAAGAACGCCGTCGTATTGCGATGCCACAAATTTCAAAGCGCGATTAACAAAGTTTCCAAGGCTGTTAGTGTGTCGGTGAGGTTACACTCCGTCTAACAGGAAAGGAAATTCACTTCTTGAGTAAAACGTTGTTGTTGGCCGCAATCTAGGAAGCGGTAAGTAGTGTACAGGAATCATGTGATAAACCAAGGCTTACACAATCCGCCCAAGAGAACATCGCATCTGCAGTTTCAGGTCGAGTGGCAAGTAGGTAATACCGCCAGACTGACGCTGGAATACCGGTCTCCTTTGCCTGTGGTCCGAACACTCCACGACCCTTGCTCTTTGAGAATTTTCCACCCTCATAATTAAGGAATTCTATGACATTCATCATTAACTACTCAATGCCAGGGTGGAGGGTGATCTCACCTGTCGTCGAGACATGATGGAGCATGGTCCACTTCCTGCCATCAGCGAGAAGCATGGCAGGGAAATAGACTGTGTGGAAGTAAACGTTGTCCTTGCCCATGAACTGGTATAACTTGACATTGTCAGGGCTGAGCCACCACTGTTGCCAATCCGGGGTATAGTTGGCGGTTATACTTGGGTAACCGATGGGGGCGTCGAACTATCGACACAATAATTAGATGACACGTAAAGGATCACTCCTCAGCATGGTACGGACCCATACGTCTAGAAGAACCGTCAATGTCTGAACTAGTTGGGAGAATGCAACGCTTACAAAGAACTTTGCCATTCATCTCGCTGTCATCCTCTCTACCGAGTGGTGGGATGGGGACACCCCAGATGAGATCCCGAGTAACGGGTGTGGGACGCAAACCACTCTTCAGGCGTGCGTCGACAATCTCTCCTTCGGTGTTGATCGTTGCGTTGGGTGACCATCTCCCTTTCCTATATGACATTTTAATCCATTCTTCTAGCTGAGTTTGCGTTTTGTCGAGCCTGAAATACATGTGAGAGGAGGAGCGGGGGACGACTTTGTGAGATCTGTCGATGAGGCATCTAGGTTCAAGAAGGTCTATTGCATCAAGAGTGCGAGCACAACCGTCGCACTGGTCGCCTCGAGCGTCCTACGAGACTTGAGCAAGGCAATCTCAACGACAGACATGTAGATCTACTTACAGGGAAATTGCAATGTGGACATACGCCCTCAACGTATCGATCAGCCAGGAATCTAGGTCCCGGTTTGTACATGCTGACACGTCAAGTGGTCCCACTTACTTTTGGCAGCCCTCACAGTATGTCTGATCCCTCACTTGCTTTTCAAGATAGTCATTTCCTCCGAGATTGAGGTAAACTGATTGAGATATCCTGACAAACAGGTTGGTGGAAGCAAGAAGGAGAGGGAGGGAAGGGACTTACTCAGTATGATGAGGGGTGGAGGTGCGCCCAAAGAGGTCAAACCTGCACAGAGTCGGTTAGAGTAAAACAGAGTGAACACAGGGAGACGACCTGCCCGATGTCGAACCACTCGTAGGTCTCTTTGTGTAGCACATGATATTTATCACAGAGTTGCTTAGAAGTGACGCCTTCCTTTAGTGCTGCTGTTTCGGTTGCTGTTCCATATTCATCCGTTCCGCAGATATATAGGGTTCGGCGATTGCGAGTACCTGTGATCAAGTTGCGGCATAGACCAAGACGCTAGACAATGTGCGCTTACGGCTATATCTGTGTTGATGATGGCTGGTCAGACGGATCCGCGATCTGCTGTAGTGTATGCATACCTGCTGAAGACGTCCGCGCTGAGAACGCTCCCGATGATATTTCCTGTTAAGAGAATCATAAAGAGAATTTGATCACGCGAGCAGAAAGAGAACCTAGATGGGGTACATTATTACAGTAAGGCAAAGCGGAGGTGATGAGTATATTTGTTTCCCCTTCCTTGGGTAATCTACCGTGATCGACGATGTTGTCAGAGTATCTGATAGGGTGAAGAAACTCTCCTTACATTGCGAATGCGGATTGCCCGGGATCGGGGATCAGTCTGAGGACTTGCTCTCTGACCGTCTGTGTCATTGTAGACGCTTTCCAAGTTGCGAATCGGACACGTTGTAGTCTCCTGAAACCAGCAATGACTCGCTGAGCGTCTAGCCTGAGCTTGAGTCTAATGGTGACTCGATGCGACGATGACTAATCGGCGCGTTCAAAGCCCCTCCGTGTCGGATCCCCGCAGGCCCGCTTCTCTCTGCGCTGTCTCGCTCCGTCGCGGTCCGTCGCGGTGTGCAATGAATTCTGTTCGTCCGATTATCCGTTCTGCCCCTTCCAGAACGCCTAGGTTCCAAAGATAGCGTGGCGAGTCAGAGCGCCACTGAAGTCGGTCACCTTACCAGTGCGATCCATTTATGGAGCTACCAGGATTGGCTCTCATGTTTTCTGCGAAATTTTGCCCAACCGTCACTGCTCTTATTTTACCTCGCAAAGGACGGAGGGACTACAGGTATGCGAGTCGACTTAACAGAACGGGTGACCGCGAAGATTAGATGTCCATGGCTGTGACCCTCGGCGAAGACATGTGGTACGTAACTCGCAAACTCTTACTAATTTTGGGTCGTGTCCGTCGCGTGTGGCCACTTTATAAGGTCGCATATCCTTCCCCGGGCTTGCTTGCTATGCCTGCCAGTCTGTAGCTGGTCCACCCTCGCGATGCAGCTGGACAGAATCATCACAGACCCCATCATTTCCACAGAGAATGCGACCCTCACTCCTTCCCGCCCCCACCTCCCCATCGAGCATCTCCCGCCCCCGGTCATCGTGCCTTCAGAGCGCGACCCTCTCATAGGCAGTCCCAAAGACAAGAAGCCATTCTACCGTGCCCGTCCACTATGGTATCCTTCTCCACCCCATGGTCGTCGCTCGATCTGACCCGTGTCCAGGCTGGTTCCGTTTGCATTGACTGCCTCGCTTACAGTGAGTCAAATACCCCACGTCATACGTGACGTATCTCAACTCGTTTACTCTTCAGCGTGGAATGACGCTGGCGTCCCGTGTCGAAGTGTTCACCGAACTCTCATGCAGACAACTTCATCACAACTACGACCACACTGCTACTGCTGACATGCTAGCCACTCACGCCTTCGTTCACCCCCAAGTTGGCATGAGCCCAAGCTTTGCGCCTCTCCATTTACCATCTATGCCACAACCCCCACAATATTTGGGGGAGTCCGAAGGTGACGGCGTCAGCGAAGGTGATGACCCTCGCGTCGTCCCGGGTGGGAAGTGTTTTTCAGATCCTGCTGTGCAGGTGGGCGCCGCCAGACTTCAGACGATCATGACGACCACTATGGGCGCGCTTTCAGCACTCACCGCAGGTTGGTGGGGTCACTTTGGAGAACGTCATGGCCGTACTCGTGTCCTTGCAATATCCACCCTCGGTTTGTTTCTCACGTACGTGCACGCCGTTCAAGTAGGATGTCGACTAATCTGAACAATAATGTTTAGGGATCTTATCTTCATCCTTGTTTCCACGCCTCGTAACCCCTTGGCTGCGCACTCCCACAAGCTTCTCATCTTAGCCCCAATCATCGAGGGCTTACTGGGAGGATGGTCATCTCTTACCAGTGCCAACACAGCCTACGTTGCTGATTGCACCTCACCTGGTTCCCGTGCGACTATCTTTGCCCGTTTCACTGGCGTGCTGTTCGTTGGCTTGGCACTTGGGCCACTGGTAGGCGCTTGGCTAATCAGGAACCCGATACCGTTTTTAAGGGTTGGACAAGGTATACCCTTTGCCAACCCCGTGTTCTGTCTGGACTCATACCGAAACCTAGTTGATCACCCGTTACAAAGTGTGAATTCAGTCTTCTGGGTTGCCATCTGCGGTTCTTTTGTAAACCTCTTGCTCGTGCTTTTCGTATTCCCGGAGTCCCTTCCTGCATCCCGTCGAGAGATAAACAGGAAAAGTAAAAATCGCGTTTTGGAAAGCGATGGATTTGGAATCATCAGTGAGTTAGCCATTTTTCCCATCTCAAGGCGCAGCTCATTCATTTTTGCCATAGACAATGACAAACATAACTGGGTGGTCGCCCGGGTTGTCAAGAGTTTCATTTCCCCTCTCGCCCAATTCTTGCCGGCCGATGTCCCAACCGTCTGCATAGCTGGAATGCCCAGCCGGGTACATACCCACAAGGATTGGAGCCTGACGTTCCTCGCATCATCTCTCTTCGTTCACACTCTTGCTTCAGGCCTTTTCCAGCTCAGGTATCTCTACGCCGAGCATGTTTATAGCTGGGCCGCCGAACAGTTGAGCTACTACATCTCATTCATGGGCGCTGCCCGCGCTTTTCACCTCCTTGTCTTCCTCCCGTGTGAGTGGTAACCCCGTTAAATATTTCAAGGGCACTGAAAAAAGACTTAGTCCTCCTCACTACATTCAAACCTGTTCGGGAAGCGGTGTTGTCAGTAGTCCCGGCCCAGTTCAACACCAACGGCCTCAAGGCAAAGCCCAAACTCACGAAAAGCCACCTCTTTTCTGAAATACGCTTCGACCTTCTTGTCGTACGTTACTCGATGTTCATCGACTTTTGCTCTCATGCACTCGTCATTTTGTCTCCACTTCCCTCGAACGATGCCGTACCCGCGTGGTGGTCACAACTCATGTTTGTCGGGGCTACTTCGTTGGCATGCGCCGGTGCCGGAGTCATCCCTGCTGCACAAAGCCTGGCTCTGTGCACTCTGCAAGGTCGTAAGATGGCAGAGGAAGAAATTGGACGATTGCAGGGTGACGCAAACAACGTCACTGTGGGCCAGGACGCAGCAGCCGAGTCCGGCAGATTATTCGGTGCAATGTCCGTCATTCAAGCAGTCGGCTCGACCATCGTCGGGGTACGTTTGTATGCTCACCTGGAGGACTCGGTCTCTGATGCCTCCACCAGCCCGTTTTGTTTGGTGTGATATATGGCGGTACTGTCGCTTCGTATCCCAAGGCTATCTTTGCGGCGGCTGGGGCCCTCGTCATGGCTGCCCTCATTCTCACGGAATACGTTCGACCAGATGTCAGTTTGTCCATGCTGAGGTACCCTCGGAGGAAGCGGAAACCCGCTCCGGTGCCCAGGCACGTTGCCGAAGAGCGAAGAGGCCGCTCGAGAGTGAAAAAAGACCTCCGGGGTGGATCAGCAAGTTTTGCATCGTACGACGCCATGAGATGTGACCCGAGCGCCTCTAGCGCAAAGACAGAACCCGGTAGTGTCGAGCATGCGTGAGCGTCGAGGCGACCGGTGACTCAATCTGTGGTGACATAAAGTGGGGTGAGATAGTAAAAAGCTAGTATGCATATCCGTATTCATTAATTTGCTATCTGTATCGTTCTTGGTTATGCCAAACCTATTGTGATGAGTCCATCATCAGGTCATCGTCATGTCGCATCCGACGTCACTTGAGTTCAAGAAATTAAGGTTGTTTCGAGAGTGTATGTACAAGTGCTCGACACCAATACCGTCCAATCCACGTTCTCACAGCATGGAAGCAACGGATGTATAATCCACCCGACTCCGTCGATCTTCATCGAGAGCTAGAACCCCCATAGCCAGTGCTCGTTCTAAGAGGACCCATGCTGGAAGAGCCCTCCATTCTGTCAAAGCTCGCCCGACGTCGCGTGGTGGTTCTGAAACGAGGTTCTGAACGTTCCCAGTCATACGCCTGCGGGACGGACTGGCTGCGGTTGAGCAAACTACCTCCCAGCGCACCGAGGGCGGCTCCGGTCCAGAATCCGGGGCGCCAACCATCGTTGGAAGACGGGTTCTTGCTGTAAGGCGGTGGGGGACCGGAGTGATCACCAGGAAAGTATCCGGGGCCGGGTCGCCGGTGGTCGTCTGTACCAGGGTAGGTGGGAGGAGGAACCCGTTGGGCGTTGCCCGTGGGTGGATAGTTCCGGCGCAAGCAAGAGTAGACCAAGTTGTACAAGAGGATGCCCAGGACGGCAAACCAGACAAACATGAAGAGGATACCAAAATTGTCCAAGTCTATAACCACCCGGTGAGTCCGCCGTGGGGCAATGGATGTAGGCTTGGGACGTACTGTTGAAGAATTTTGGTATGCCGAACGACGGCCAGCTAAAGGTGTTGTCCCTGAGTGAATGAGGAAGCTGTACGAGGTGGTACTCGAGGGAGCAGGAACCTGTCGTGCGTTGGTCCAAGCTTGTAAGCGCTGCGAAATGGTCTCGAGGAGCGTTGCGACGACTGACCTTTCATTACATGTGGATCGCCAGGACCGTTCCAACCCTCGCACGAGACCTCTACTTTACCGAACCGCAGCGAGGAGGGTAGATCCGCCTCGCACTGTCATGGACGTGGCGCCTCAGGTCGAGTACAAAAGCCACTTGGTGCTGTCACTTACCTTCCAGTCGACATTGACGCCTGAGCCACCGATGTTCCTACAACGCACAACCTCAGGTTGGTACGTGGCGCAAGGTTTCCCAAGGCATACCAACTGAGCAATCGGGGCGGTCCTTCTGGCGGCGGTGAGGGAATCTTTGTAGAAAGTGATCGCAGGGATATCTTCGAGAGCTATTCGGGACATCTCATCAAGGCGTTGACCACGACGTCCTACAAAACGCGCAGGCCGACTCATTTTTTCCGTTAATGGACATGTACACACGCCTGCAACGCAAACCTCTTGCTACCCGGGACATGCGGGACAGACACCCCCGCTACAACCCCAGCAGCTAATGACGCCAACCCCCCACGTTCGCAGAACGAGCGAAACTACGCTGGCAACCCCCTCTCCCAGCACGAATCCGCTCGCAATGACGATCAAGCGGATGTCTTGCCCACCAGTCTTCGCCACCCTTCGGTGATACCAGTACTCTATCAGTCCGCCAATGAAGCGTGCTAACGAAAAGGATGGTGTATTCAAGAATCCGATCGCAAACGCGATGCCTGAGGGGATCCACCTGGCATATGGCCAGCCGCGTTGGACAGCCACGAGCTTGATGCTCGCAATAACGGAAAACAGCAGTGCGAATAGCGATCCGAACAAGCCGCTATTTTCTGGTAATTGCCTGTTTCCTGTCAATCCCTCGTGTCAACGCAAGGCGAGAATGAGGTAACTCTCTCATACTTACGAAGTAGACGGGCTAGGTTGAGCCACACGTATGCGGTCGGAGCAGGAAAGGAAGGCCCAGGAATGCTGTAAGCCCTCTGGTAAAGGGTGTAGGCAGAAGCGGTCACTATAATAGACAACGATGACCCAATCAGTTGTCCATAGAACTGAGCTCTTGGCGAGGCACGAATAAGATGTCCCGTCTTCAGGTCTTGCATGAGATCCCCAGCTCTAGACGAGTGTATCAGGTAGGCGAATCCGTGCATCCAGTAAACCTCACTGTTGTGCGCCTGCCTCGGCTACCCCACCTGCAATGATGTTTGCCACAACATTTCCGGGTTGTATACAAGCGAACAGAACCTGCGAAATTTTACCCAGTCCGCTCACGGGGTTCAGATCTGTCTCTCCTAATGCCCGGACCCTGACAAAAGAGTCAGAAGAATATCGCCAGACGTGTCATACATACCCCAAGATACTCAACAACACGCCGACGGCGAACCCTATCAGTGTCGCCCACGGCTTGATTCCTTCGTCACCAAAGACCACCCAAACTAGCAGAGTCCCTCCTATCACACTCGTTATTAGGCCGCTCAGAACCCATCTTGTTGGGACAAGCCTATCCGGCATCTCGACGTCATTATCTACCTCTGGAGGTGCATTACTAGTCTTTCGAATGGAAAGTACCACCTTGGCGATAGACGATCGAACGACCGGTAGGAGGGAGACGAAGGAGTCGGCACACATGATTGCAAGGGAAATCCAGAGGATCCATCCCCTGGCACCTGTGGACATGTCACCAACTGGCCCCGGTGCCCAGCCCGCGTACTTGGAGAGTGGCGATAAAACTCCCCAACCAACAAGCATGCCCTACATAATCAGTAAGGTCCGAGTCATTCCAAATCCGAACAAATATGTCACCAAGTTCATGCTCAAGGTTGTAGGGAAACCCATGATGATACCTAGCTAACGTAAGCACCGGGAACACCGTACGCTCAAAAGATGAACATGCACCCTGGCCAACGTACGATAGGCTAGGTGTGAATGACCACAACCATTCACGAGCGAGGTATTTTCCGAAGAGGGGCACGGAAAAGACGATTGGGAAAAAATATGCTGCAAGCTGAAGAAATAATGAGATATCAAATGAGACAGTGGGAGAGCTGACCGTCATGACACTGGAGGCGATAAAACTATAAGTAAGGTCCACCCAACCTTCCTTCTGAACGAGCTCGCGTTCGTCGCCAGCCTCCGTTGCATCCAAAGTATCCGCCGCGACTGTATTGACATCGTGGATGGGGGCGGTAAGGGTGGCTATGTCTTCCGTATCCAGTGCCCTGTATCCTGGACGGCGGCGTAGCGATGTCTCTGGAGGTGGAAGCTCATGAAGAACGGAGATTAATTGTGCCGTAGCAGTTCCAGAAGGGAATGGAAGTTGCTCCTCGATGATCTGAATGATGCGTCCCGTACCATTATTTGTACGACACGAGGTATACACACCACTTGTTTTCGGATGGGGGGTGACAGAAACACCCCAAAGAATGCGATTGAACAAGACCAACCGACAGCTGCTGGCCAAGATAGAAAGATCGGCGGGCTTCCGTCTTGTTCCTTGTTTAGTAGACCAAGAGCTGGAAGTATACCGACAAACCCAGCCGCCAAAGGCATCTAAGACGAGGTCCTGAACGAAATTGTTGGTTGGAATGGTAGAGGCTTACAGTCCCTGTTGCGACCGCGGTCGTTTGCACTACGATAATTTCCTGAGGAGAAAGCGGCGTCGGGAGCATCTTAGAGATCAAAAATCCCATGAGGGCCGACTGTAACGACATCCTTGTTTTGATACGGTGAGCATGTCTACGTTGAAAACGAGGCTGTGCGAGGGACGTACATGCTGATCCATCCTGTTTGAAGACCGAAATAAAGATTGGTGAAGCACAACAAACAGCCGATGAGAAGTCCAATCGTGACTGCAGGCAACTGTGAATCAAGGTGTTACTGCGACGCGAATAAATACACATGAAACTGCGCACTGTAAATTCTGGCTGTTGACTTGGAGCTTCGCTATTGCTATTGTGACAAAGACGGGACCTCAACGAGAGCGCCTCAGAGCCGAGGTTATTCTGAAAACTCGATGATTTACCTGATCCATTCTTTAAGGCCCATAGTATTGCTCTCCCCCTGCCAGCATTCCTCGGTGGCAAAAGAGTCCCAGACCTGTGGCGGTGTTAATCACGTGAGTTGTCATTAAGTAATCTGAGCCGATGTTACCGTGCTAATCCGGCAAGGAATCCCCTTGTCCCTGCCACCGACGGCGACAACGACCAGCACGTCGAGCTCATCGTCGACGATAACGGCGACGCTTCAAAGCCTGTCTTCCGCTGCTATTTCCCTTTGGTTTTATGGCTCGGAGCACCCTCCAACTTGTTAGTCGGTGTCTCTGATTTCGTGACTCTCATTCGTGTTCGTCGCCATGGATGGCGTGGATCGCTCATATCAACATCCCAATGCACTCGCGGGCCCATCCTCAATCACACAGAATCCCCCAGTCATCTTCTTGCCCCCGCCCACCGGTACGTCGTTATTCCTCTGCTCGAGCCTCACTTGACGGTCTTTCCGAGCAGCTCTTTCACAACCTCAAAGTTTCCTTGCCAGTACCCAAGACCTTCTCGCCCGCTTCCGCTTGCATGCCGCATACGACAAACATGTCCGCACCCGGCTCGACCCATCACACTCTGTTCCGGCTCAGTCGAGTCTTCCGCTCCCACCCGACCAAGACGAGAAGAAAAAGAAGAACTCTTATCGTCACCTCATCAAAAGTCTCCCTGGAAAGCATTCCTTGAAAAAAGACGATTATCTGGTCACCATCATGCAAGCACCCCCGAAGCAGCACATACCCATAGTCCAGTTCGACGCGAAAACGCAGAAGGAAGCTTTCACGGTCTCTGCTGAGGGTCTAAAAGGGGTTTGTATTATCATTACTCGGTTCTTCAACTGTTCTTATTCCCTCGCCAAAGTGGAATGCCGGTGCTCTCATACTCGAATCTGCTCAGGCTCGGGAAGATCGCAAAAAGCGCGTCCGTATCATTTCTCCATCGCTTTAATTCCAACCACGTGTCTTATCGTTTCCGATCTCAACAGAAGGAATTGAAAAAGATTGCTCGCGCTCAAGCACAGGGACTTATTCCTGGGCCGTTACCTGGCACACCAACCGGCCTCGCCCAATCCCAATCTGTTCCTTCACTTTCGACAATACCATCCGCTCAGCAACCACCCGGCACATCACAAATATCACAAGCAAAGCCATGGGTTGCACCTGTAACAATTCCGCTTCCAAGCTCAGTTGGTCAGTCGACCTCCACGCCCACGAGCGCAACGCCACGTTCAGCTGTGCCATCAACTGCACCGCCTCAATGGACAAGCATCCCCGCGCTGAGCAGAGGTCAGAAACGCGAACTGGAGGATGGTGTAATACAGCCACCGACGCCGAGTTCACTCTCCCCCAATGTACCCATTGGAGTTGTAGGCGCTCGTGCAGGGGTAGGTAGTGTGCGACCACGTCCCATAAAGAAACAACGAATGGTATGTCAACATGTTTATCTCTTCGTATGGTTTTCTCGCCGTTCCTTCGGTTTCGAAATTTCCGTGGCTCGGAGAGCTCACGCCGTTTTTGTGCAGGACCTACAAGGCCAGTCCAGAGAAGTCCTCGTACAACAGCCTACTCCACAAGGTTCATAGCCCTATCCGATTGTTTTGCCTTTGTAACTTTCCCCGACTTTCCATGTGGATCGTCGTGACCCCGCACGTCAGCAGGCTTTACAATCGTCACAAACATCCCACCACCGTTATACAGTGACGGCTGGGCTGTGACACCGCTTCTACACGCAATGATAGAAGCCAAGAAGTGAGGCCGGGCTGGCGCTGCTCGTGTACACCAGTTGTACAAACGTCATTCTATCATTCACGCTCACGCCTCTCATCCGCCAGCGACCATCACTTGTTTCATTTGTGTTTTTATGCACTGGCATCGACAACTTCTTCCCGAACTATGGACACAAACCCATCATACGCCACAGATACACTAGCACTCGCTTTCGCTTTCGAATTCATGATCATGTCATTGATGGGGATCCAATCATGCAGTATCATTTATAACTATCTTCCCTTAATGACATATATTCGAACATGTAGATTTACACCCGGGTTTGCAGCGTGCTCTTGATCACTATCTGACACGGTGCTCAGGCTAAACCGATCTGGTCCGGATATCCCGACTAATGCGACACACATCCGGCATGAGACTCGTGCTGTCGTAGACACCGCGTCTCGGGTGGAGGGGCACTAAACCACGCAGGCAACATTCGAGCGAAACTGCGACCATTAGACTTCTGAGAGTGCGTCGACAAGCCCATGAGCACGTCGCATTCAGAACCGACTGATCGTATCAACTCGGTCATCTCAAAAAAAAACGAGTACACCACGCATCAAAATTTAGTCCACCGGTCACAAAATCCTTCCGTCCCGTTGGTCTGTGCTGCCCATCTGTCTACACCGAGCAGCCGTGCGACGAGGTTGTAAAGCTCGACGTTCTGAAATGGCGGTAACACACGTTCTGTGGTCTGGCCGCTTTCCGCCTGGAGCCGTTTTCTCACGCACGCGGTAAAGGGCCCTTGGGATATGAAGACTGCGCGCATGCAAGGTTCGTCGTTATCGTAACCATGATTCTGATCGCAGTAGCAGACATGTCAGTCGTTGGAAGATATGGCGAGAAATGGAACAAATCATACCCCGATTGACATAAGGCTTCCATTCTCGACACGGTCTGTTAACGGATAGCCTATCCGGGGGATGACCCAAACGGGCGCGAGGCGTGGACTAGAGGAATAGTGGTACTGTTTTGGCATCTTCGGCACTATGGGGATCAAGTCGGACGCTTCGCGAGTATACGTGTCCGTTGTATACACGTCGAATTTTCTGGACCCGGATGCATGGGCAAGGCGAGACAAGGCCGCTGTGGTGTTAGCACCAGGTTTAAACCAAAGGCCCATCGACGGCCAACCTATCTTAGGCAATCAATATTGTTGGAGGGATGCATTCGGAAGTGACTAAATGGACAGACCGTCGATGTGCTGAATACCGGCACAAGCTGGCCGACCATCCCCCACGCACTGGTGTCTGCTATCCCGTGATCGCTTACAAACAGTATGTCCACAATATGGGACAAGTTACGATCATTGTGTAGACTTTGTACGAGGGTGTAAGCAAAATTTGAAATAACTGCAAGGGTTTTCTAGAGGAACGTCAGTGTAGCAGCAAGGGGAGACAAGGAGTACTTGCACTCACGAGCTCGGACTCAGGACCAGCTGTATGGCCAGCTTGATCAAGCATGGGCTCGTATACCAGTCCTCGCGCGAGCCATCCAGATCAGAATGAAAGGAAACGAAAAGATAAGAAGGTAAGTATCGCGCGCCCATGATCAAATGTGGCCTCAGTCCAAATGGTAGGTCTATCCATTCTAGAACTTGGGCGATTTTGTCCTCTGGAGAATATTCTGGCTGATGTCGGAACGTAAGCCATGAGGAGAAGGGGAAACAGCGGAGCTGGGAATGAACCACCAACCGTAAATGGGACTTGATATCTCGGAGTGACACCAGTTGTTGTCATTAATGGACTGGGCCTAAAATATAGAGCATGCTGAATGATTGCAAGAAGGGATACGAGGCTGGAGACGAGGATAACGTGCACGGTATTGTAGTGCGACAGGGTAGCAAACAGACAAACTCAACACATAATGTTCGCGGAATAGAGTCCAGCTCTTTCTACGGTTTCCCATATCTAGACAGAACGACGAATAAATGTTCGACATCGCCCACCTGCATATGTCTGATGGTCGACTCACATGTTCGCCAAGCCACCAGTGAGGTTCGCCTGCTCCTGGTCGGTCGTTGGTAAAGGTGAAACGATGCTGAGGATCATAGAAATCCTAAGGATAAGAATTTTCAGCTTGTTGCATCATATGAAATACCCATCGAGAAAACCATGTGGAAGGAGAAGAGCAAAAACAAGATATTGGAGCCGCTCATACATTTGCAATGATGCCATGCGATTCGGCATACCAACCAGTCCTGTAAAATGTTAGTTTGGGCATGGCCAGCGGTAACGAGGTAAGGGGGGCCAGAAACCCAAGTGAGTCAACAACATGTGAACAAGCTGGAAGGAAAAGCGTACAAAAGCGTCCAGTGATTACTAGTACGCACGCCAGGTTAGGATAGAGTAGTTCCGAGTTTAAGACCAACTCACGGGAGCGTCAGTGTCTGGGACAGAGAAATCGGACCAATCAGTTACAGTCTAAACATTTGCGAAATAGTCCTCTTTGCAAAGTGGACCAATGCAATAACAAGATAGGTATGATGAAACACGGGTCAATGCGACCACGTAGTAGAGAGATTCTCCAAATACTGCACACCACACGAACGGCGTCCTACTTCCCTTCGTCTTCATCCTCAACCAAAGAGACAGATACAAGATAGGTTCTGATTGTGGACACCATCACAACTTACTGGGAAAGCAGGTTTCATGTATTCAGCTGCTTGCTAACGTTGACAAGGTGGGGCGTGAGTCCTCTAAGTAACTGGTCTGAACAGAATATCAGCCAAGGATAATCGAAGGGGTAGAACGCACACGCACCTAAGTCCATCGAAGGAGACGAGCACAACAGTCCGCCGAAAGAGATGTGAGCCATTGGATAGATCCAAGGGCGTGGAACGCGGGTCAATCCCCGCCCTTGAAGTTGCGGCTAAAAAATGTGCCAGAAGAACAGAAAGCATCGCGGTCGAAATAAGGATTGAGGGTATCCAACAACTCGTGCAGCCAGCCAGAGGTACTAAGCGGGGCAACGGGCCTCTCGTTTGGCTGTTTTGTCGCATAGACTGGCCTGCTCGTGGAAACCTTCAAAAGAAGGACACAGGCACAACGCCATGATAATTCTCCTTAAGAATGTCGCCTACAGCTATTCAATACTTGGCGACAACCTCGTCTGCAGCTTCGACCAACAATTTCTCGATCCCGGTCTCGCGCGACGAATGTCCCGCATCAGGAACAATGTTGAATTTGAACGACGTCGAGGGTTTTGCTTCCCAGGCTGTCTTGAGTGCCCAAGCGGTTGTCGCCTTAGTCACAGTCGATCAGAATAGAGAGAAGAGGATGCAATAATGCTGAGGAACGTACAGGACAAACAACATCGTATCTTCCCTGTACGACAATCGCAGGGATGTGCCGACTGTATACACATGTCAGCTAACGTGGGCAGAAGACAAAGATAGTTCTACTGACATCTTGGCGATACTCTGCTCCTCCAGGAGCTGGCCGTCACGCACAAACCCCTATCCAAATCTGGTCAGCGTTCTTCTGAAATACGCATAAAGACCGACTTCGTTGATGAAATAATGGTTTTCAATACGTGCGAAAGCACTGCGCGTACCACACTCAGCAAAGTATAATAATACTCAAGGAGGAACACACAGTGCAAACGTATCTTCCTCTGCACGTCGGAGCATATCTTCACTAACGCACAGCTTGGAGGTAGCCATCCTGCGCGTTGACAGGTCGTGAACCATGTTAAAGCCCAGAATTAGTCAGAAGTAACCGCTTACTCCCATCTAGACCAAGCTTTTGCGGCTAATACTCTTGTTTTCTCTTCCGACGAGTTGAGGAGCTCATGGTAGGCTACCACCATGTCATGCCTCTTAGAAGGGTCCACAGGTGCGAGGTAACGATCCCTGAAGCGATGTGGGAAACCAGTAAATGAACGAGTTGGTGAGGATTGAACAGCAGGGAAAAGTAGTTACCACTCCTCAGGGAAGAGGTGGGAAGCACCATCTTGATAGAAGAACTTGAGCTCGCTGAACATGCTTAGTATTTCGAATAAAAGGAGAAGAAAGTATACGAACCTCTTCCGGAGGGTGAAAATACCACTGGTTCCGCCTCATAAGTAAAACTTATGGTCTCTCACAGTAGGGAAAGGAATTACCGCAAGACAAGGCTCCTCACCCTTGTTGGATGGGTCTAGATTGCTCAGAGTTCGTGTCAGATCGCATGACAAGCATTCATCACGCTCACCTGAGCATAAGCTAGCGCAAGCGTCGATCCCTGCCAGCAAAAATTTCGAGTCATTTACTATCCCGGTGAACGATGAGACGATTAAAGCATACCCAGCTACCACCAAACACGTGCCATTTCACGACCTTCAGTTTCTCGCGCAGACGCTCGATGTCTGCCACGAGATCCCAAGTGGTGTTGTACTCAATGGAAGCACTCCTACACTACCGATCAATACATCGGGCCCTGAAGACAGGCGGGTCCCTAAACACAAACGGAGTTGATTTGCCAGCACCACGCTGATCAAACAAGACGATCTAGTCCGATGAATGGGCAAGGGCGTTGAGGGGAGACAGGAAAGACGGACCTTGTATTTATGTGGGTTGAAAAACTGCCTATCTTTGGGATCTACTCCACCGCCAGGACCCCCATGAAGGAACACGACTGTCGGAAGGTGTTAATATCGCGTGCACCGTGCATGAAATCGGCGCAGCGACTCGCCTGGTATACCGTTCTCGTTTCCGCTGATCTCATAGCTATAGCGAAATGCGGGCATGTATTAATGCAAGCGAAAGACAGGACGTATCTGCAGACGGACTAGAGAGAGTGGACGAACGATGGCGATGCCAGGACTTCGAGTCTCCCTGTTTCATACGGTTCGATTGGCGGGTACATTGCGGTGCTGGATGCCGAGTATGAGTGAGATCGTTGTGAGTGAGATATCGGTTGAGGCGGTCCGCGATGGGAAATGAACAGTCAAGTTGAACACCTCCGCAACCCAAGTCAGTATAAAGTCGACATGACCGCTGCCAGCCTAGAATTTAAGCCTCGAGCACCACCCGTCTTTGTATAAATGTGACCCCAACCTGCCCATCACCCACGACACCGTCTTAGCTAGGGCAATATCAGCCCTCTGTTACGCGCCTCCCGTATCGAGCTCAACGCCGCGAGGCCATGGGCGGACGACGACCAGCCCGCTATGGTTGCGAGTGTTAGCATAGTAGTTTGAGCTGTCGTCGGAGTGACCGAGCCACGCCACTCTCCATTCAGCGACTATGGCGTTTCCACTGCCAGACGAACTAATTGGCTTGACCTTCAACCACCTGGACGTACCATCTCTTCTGAGATGCATGCAAGCGAGTTTGCTTATCCCTCTGCTGCTCGCCGTTCACTTACTCGACGAAACAAGGTCTGCAAACTATTCCATTCAATCATCTCAGGGAACACCCAGTTGGTCTACAAGATCGAGTTGTTTGCGTCTTACATGGAGGATAACGAACATGCATCCGTGGACGTTGTCAGCCGTCTGAATCTCCTGCGCCAGTATAACCGTGTGTGGAACGACATGGAATGGATGTCGACCGGGTTCATTCCCATGTCCGATGGCCATTGTTGGGAGTTCACAGGTGGCATACTTGCGCAGTCGACCGATGAAAATACACTCTCCCTTGCGCAACTACCGTGCAAGCTCAAGGGCATTCCAGAAAGGCGCTGGTCGGTGCCTTTCAACTTCACAGTTCGCGACTTCACATTGGACAGCTCACAAGACCTCATTGTCTTACTTGAACTGGTCGGCATCGTGTGAGTAGAACGCTCAAATTTTGCATCATCGTCTGTCTTGTAACAGCTTCCGTATCTAGTCCGAGTATGTCATGTAAGATTTATCTGCGAACTCTTTCTGGGGAGCATCATCCCTGCGCCGCCGTGAAACACATAACACACATGTCTGCGAATTTACACGCCGAATGCTCCTTTCTGATACAGATTTGCGGCAAGCACCTCGCTATCCTCTTTCATGATCAGTTCGGTGATTCGTCTCCAAACTCTTTCCTCGTCTGGGACTGGAGAACCGGGGACCTTAAAGTCGTCTGTAACCTTTTCCTTTGTTTGCTTCGATGCTTAGTTCTTCCGTAATCAGCATATTCACGCACCGGAAGTTCAAACCTTTGCTTTTATGGCAGAAGACCTAATTCTGGCGGGGATCCTCAGATCAGACGCGGAGCCCTCTTTACAGGTGCTGAGAGTGGCATCATTCGTTCATCCGACTTACTCCTTGGACGACATCCCCCACATATGTGAATTGCAGTATCCAAAGATCAGAGGGGCCACGGACCACTTCATGATTCGATCGGAGCCCACACCAACTTGGAAACCGCCCTCTGGTTCGAGTGTTCCTTTTTATGGTTCTCGGAAGGACTTCATATTCACGATTTCCATACGCATCCTCTGGGGTGATACGCATGAGAACACGGTCTTGTTTGTACCTCTATCCACTCTACTCTCGGAAGTCGAGCGTTCGCATAATACGCCTCGGCGTAATGTCCCCTGGGATGCCTGGGGCCCAGACGGAGCACGTATGGTCTGCAGGGAGCCGTCGGAGGTTTGGGTTTGCTATGCCTACGGCATGAAGTTTATCCAAGGCTTACCATGGAAAAATGGTCACAAGGCACGAGTTTACGATTTTAATCCCTATGCTGCGAGGAGGCACGTCAAGACGACCGTCAATTCCCCCATACCGTGGAGGCGTCTTGCACAGCAGTCAGAACCCAGTTGTCGGAGTTCGAGTTTCCTGGGGAAAGTCATCACAAAGCTACCTGGGCGTGTTGCCAATGTCATACTTGAACACTCGGATGAGGGCTGGGATTGTTGCATGATTGGGGAGGATCACATTGTGATGGTTCAGGTAAGACATTTTTACTTTCGGAATTGTGGGGCACTTTATAACGGACCCCTTTTCGCTTCCGTCATGGCAGCCTCGAACTTCTAGGTATGGCTACATGGCAATGTAAAAGTTGATGTGGTAGACGTTTAAATGTGTTCAAAATAAACAACTTGTCCTCTGGAGCAGAGGCTTCAATTGCGCGTGCCCCGTATCATTTTCGACCGCAAACGCTTTACTATACAATGATGCGGTTTCGATACTGTATTCCTAAGGTACGTATCGTTTAGCCTACGTTATGGGGATTCACTCAAATCTCAGCAAGGCATAATGATCCCTCGTTAGTCTTATGAGTATTCTTGGACCCCGAGGCCACGGAGTCGGATAGTCAGCTCACCAACAGGGATCCACGTGCAAGACGCCGCTGGCACGACTGTCTGCGACTCCCGTGGGCAGCGGCTCCGACTCCCCAGGGCTGCGTATGGCATAATGCGTCGTCGAAGTTTTGGCAGGGCCCCAGTGATCTAGCCTAACACGATCCAGTTCGCAATAAAAGATGGCCCGCCAAGTGGTCGTCTTCTCGGAATCGCCACAGAAAGAGGCAGAGTCGAAAAGCCATGGGCGCGACCGAATTCTTTGTTACCCAAAAACGTGCTGAGGAACGTCAAATCCTTCGACTAACCTCTACGTGCTTGAGTCGGGAACTCCCTACGTCCCAGAAAACGCGCGACTGAATTCTTACGAGATGATGTAGGTTTATATCTGTGGCCCTCACTGCAACTTGTCTGACGACGTACCTGCACTGCTGTCCCCAGTGGATGATGTGCTGTTCGAATGTCTTGCAGATCAAGATGCCCTGCTTCGTTGCACAGCGTCGCATGCAGCCTATCGTACTTGAGTTCCCACTTGGTGTCGAGGGCATTGAAGAGCTGTCAAGAAACTTGACGATGGTAAGTGAGGTACCACGCAGTGTACTTTGCAGAGCCCGAACACGTGTTCAGTGCCCATAACATGGTCTGCGACCGTCACCTGAATTAGGATGCTCCTCCGCGGTCCTCTTTTCATAACGCTAAGTTTCTAGAATTCAACCGTACGTGTAGATACGAACGACACCCACGCGAGCCGAATGCCAGCTTTCGGGTCTGTAGTCAAACGAGTACGATCGAGGAACTCAAGGAGTGGGCTACACATCGAGTGCGGCCTCTCCGGCCCCACAATACCCAACGCCTCGCAAGTTCCAAGGACACGTCAGCTCTTGCAAGCGCCCAGCACTATCCATGGCGCGGCTGAGTACCGTCACCTTGAGTTTCCTTCGGCCGCTCTCCTTTGTCAGGTCAGGTGCCAGCATCTCGTCGAGGTTTTCTTCGTCTAGCATAACATCGATATCTGTCTTCCACAGCGCCCAACTCCATCGTCCTTCTTGATACGTGATCTCACACTGCTTCCAGATGGAGCCGCCGTCCACGCCCACCTCGACCTGCGCGATGGGACAATCCGAGTAAGCATATCCGCATACCTTCAACCGCAGTTCTCCGGGACACAAAGACCGAAGCCGCTTGACGTTGACCACGACGGAGTTGCACGGCAAGTTTTGCATAGAGGGAACCTTGGACCACCAGCCTTCCGATTCGGCCACCTCCTTGGTCATCACCTAACACGGGAGTGGGGGTCAGACACAACACCGGGTGCACCCCGCCTGCCGTACGCACGTGGTCTGGCAATATCTTGTAGTCTCGTTGCTGATAAAAGTTGGGCGACTCCGAATGGGAAATGGAAATGTGGTCCACCCATTTGACCCAGCGCATGCCAGAGCACCCCGGGACGACGATGCGCAACGGGAAGCCATGGTCAGGGGTCAAGGGCTCGCCATTCATCTACCAACACGGGAGCAGCACGTCAATAGGGGAGGACACGTACCCATCAGAACCGGCTTGCATTACCTCATAAGCCAGGAGAACGTCGCCGTCCTTGCTCATCGCTCTTTCCAGCGGGATCGAGCCGCCGTACGACGTGTCGTCCTCACACGGCGCAACGTTGGACACAAAGCGCGCGTGGAGTCCCTCCCACGACGCGCTGTTGTCCACGACACCTGCGCGGAGGAGGATGTCCCGCAGCGGTGCACCGGCCCAGCGGACGTTGGCGATGGTCCCCTCGGACCATTTGATACCTTCCACGTTCCTCCCCGTCTTCTCGGCCATCTTGGCGCGGCGATTACCAGCGCACTGTCCCCGCACCGCGGTGTGGGTTAGCTCGTGGAAGAACGAGGTGGAGACGAGTACATACGACGAGGGCTGAAACGACTTGTTTTCGCGGCAGGGAGTCCCGCACCTGCCTGAACGTGAGGGCAAGTTGCTTGATGCCGTCTATCTCACCGTCAATCTTGACGGTGTATTGATCTGCGAACGATCGAAGGTCCTTAATGTCGGCTGTGGAAGTGATATCACGCGTTCGCGAGGTGTGCAGGGTTCAATAAACGGATGAATGGGATTTGGAACACGGACGTACAGTGGTTACGAGCGTAGACCAGGCGCAGCGGAGTGATGGGGTGGCTTGCCAGCTCTGCGAGCGATGGCGGCTCTGCATTGTAGGGATTCTTGGCCCGTACGAGTAGGTCAGTGACACACATCACAGGGAACGCCGTTGTGGTAGAGATGTATTTCGGTTGAGTTTATAGCTGCGACGCCGGCTAGGAGTAGCGCGACGGCAGACGTAACAGGCTCGATATGGTGGCCACGATGCTCCACTCAGGCACTTGTGAGAATCTCGTCTGTTATTGCATGATTACATGGACGGTTTGCTATCTGTATGAGCGGCCAGCAGGATGTGACCATCACTCGTCTGCCTCGCCCGCGACAATAACATCGTCTGAAAGGAAAACCATCAGTCCAGGTTCGCGGTGGAAAACGAGTCTGTTTACCGATCTTGAGGACCGCCCGCACGAGCTGTTGCCAATGATCAAATTCAGTCGAGCAACAAGAAATGATTCGCGTACACACCTGGGTAGCAAGTAAATACTGTTGTCGTTTTGAGATCAGTGGATCGTACACGAATTGCTTCTTCATGTCTGCGGCCAAGCTAAACACACTCGAGTGACGTGGAAGTGCCAAAGACACGTACCGTTCTCGCCCTTCCCAGCGCAGTCGATTCCCAAACGAGAGTTGTTTTCTGTCACTTGCCTACTCTTGACTTCGGCGAGCGTCTCGATCGGCGAGAGACCACTGTTCTCTGCGAGCGCAAGCGGGACGGCGTCGAGAGCAGCGGCAAAAGAGCGCATCGCATATTGTTCTATCGAGGGTATCTAAGCGGGAGTCAGTCAGGGAAATACTTGCCATACTTCGGGCCAACCTCGTCGGCAGCCTTTGCAACGGCAATGGAACAACTGATATCGGCTGCACCCCCACCGTAAACCACTCTGTTGTCCACGACAAGATTTCGGACGGCGCATATAGCATCGTGCAATGCTCGCTTCGCTTCATCTACGATCTGTAAACAGTGGATGAGGTGGAAAGCACGCAACGGATAGGCATACCATTTTGTTGGATCCGCGTACGAAGATGGTCACAGCACGAGTGTTGGCACATTCTTCGATGACAAGCATCTTATCACGCGTCGTGCCGAAGGTGACTTCGCGTACGATGCCAGCTGTACCCAGTTTTTCTGGTGTAAGTTCCTCGAATCGAGGCACGATGCGACCATGTGTAGCTATAGCAATCAGCTGGTAGAGGGATTACGATAGGCGCGAGGTGCGGTGATGACGGGACGTTACCTCGATCTCGGGTCCGCCAACCCATCGAACGGCCGGGAGCTCATTTTGCATTAACAAATGATTCGCCTCGTCATCAAAGCCCCATTGGCATATGACCAGGTTAGCACCCGCGTTTTTCACCAGCTTGATCATGTCCTCGAATTTTTCCTTTTCGTACTCTCGCAGTTTCTTGAACTCTTCGACAGACGTGATGTCCAGTTTGTGCTTGGTCTTTGGGCGTGGCGGCTCAAATGGGCAAGTGAGAATCGCCAGACGGGCATCTTTAACGGACGAAGGCATCTGGGGATGTGACATGTCCTTGTCGATGAGCACACCCTTGATGAGGGTGGTGTCAGCTAGAGAACCGCCGACTTTTCCGTCGACCTTAATGAGGTCAAAAGGAACGTCGCGACGTTCGATATCCGCTACCGTCAGTACTGCATCCACGGCGATCTCTGCAAACTGTCTGATCTCTTTCGAAACGCTGTCGAAGTGATGTCAGCCGAGAATAGGGAGAAGACGCGTAGGCACACATTTTGCTGCTCAGACTTGTCATGGCAGTTTTGATCAGATTTTCCTTGTTTTCGGATGAGAACACGACACGATCTGAAATGCGGTCGAGTTGTTCCACTGCGACCGCGCAGGCTTTGTCGAACCCGTCTGCGATACGGATGGGGTGGATTCCTCGGTCGAGGAGAGTTTCGCTCTGCTCGAGTAGTGCACCGGCAAGTACTTTTTCGGACGGCGTTGAACGGTGGTTGTCGGACGTGGCAAGTGGAGTACGTACCCACGACGCCGGTGGTACCGTCCCCGATCTCGTCGTCCTGACTCTTGGAGAGCTGTACGAGGAGTTTTGCGATCTGATGCTCGACCTCCATCTGACCGAGGATGGTCGCACCATCGTTTGTGACGGTGATGTCGCCGTCAGGGGAGATGAGGATCTTGTCGAGACCTGGGCTAGGATGTGACGGAGATCGGATGCGCATGGGATGGGACGCGTACCTCGTGGACCGAGCGATGTGCGGACGATGTTCGCGACGGTTCGCGCTGCGAGGATGTGGGACTAGACGGCGGGGTGAGCGGGGTCGATCGGGCGAACGAGCGTGCAGACCTTGATGGCGTCCATGCCATGGCTACGGGTTTTCTTTGCCTGTTCTCTGAGGATGATGAAAGGGCGTCCGTACTGCTGGTCGTCAGCGTCGTCGTCGCGGAGGATGGACGGGGACCGACCTCGTCGGTGGCATAGACCGCGTTAGGTTGGGCCATGGTGGAGGATGGAGAGTGTGACAGGTCACGCTCCGACCTGACCTTAAACCACATCGCACCGATGGAACATGAAATCGACGGCTGGATCGAACAACTGAGCCAGTGCAAACAACTGGCAGAGGTGGACGTAAAGAAACTATGCGACAAGGTACGTCCCTCGCTACGTCTGCCAGATCGGACATTTACCCCGCACAGACGAGGGAGATCCTGATGGAAGAATCCAACGTACAGCCAGTCAGGTGCCCCGTCACCGTATGTGGTGATATCCACGGCCAATTCGTGCGTACGCCCTCCTCGTCGTGGTCTGTTCCTGATCATGCACAGCATGATCTCTCAGAGCTATTCCGGATCGGCGGAAACTCACCCGACACCAACTACCTCTTCATGGGCGACTACGTCGACCGTGGATACTACTCGGTCGAGACCGTGACACTCCTCGTCGCGCTCAAGCTACGATATCGGGACCGCGTCACGATTCTGCGGGGTAACCACGAGTCGAGGCAAATCACCCAGGTATATGGCTTCTATGACGAGTGTCTGCGGAAATACGGCAACGCCAACGTGTGGCGTTTCTTTACCGACTTGTTCGACTACCTCCCTCTGACTGCACTGATCGACAACCAGGTGAGTGGTCGCTTGCAGTGCATGATCCCTCACTTTGGACGGGTGTGCTGAACACTCGATAGATATTCTGTCTACATGGTGGACTATCACCCTCGATCGACACCCTCGATCACGTTCGGTCAATCGATCGTGTTCAAGAGGTGCCCCACGAAGGACCGATGTGTGACCTGCTGTGGTCTGATCCCGATGACCGGTGTGGCTGGGGAATTTCACCCCGCGGGGCTGGGTACACGTTCGGGCAGGACATTTCGGAGGCGTTCAATCACAACAATGGGCTCACGCTCGTGGCGCGCGCCCACCAGCTGGTGATGGAGGGTGAGTCGCGATGATCTGGCGAGCGTCGTGCAGTAAGACTGACGTGCAGAGCAGGATATAGCTGGGGACAAGACCGGAACGTTGTGACCATCTTCAGTGCTCCAAATTACTGCTATAGATGTGGAAACCAAGCGGCGATCATGGAGATAGACGAAAAACTATCGTACACGTTGTGGGTGCTCGCTCTTGTTCTGGTTTGGGACAGACGCTCACTGTGGACGGACAGCCTTCAGTTCGACCCTGCACCACGAGCGGGTGAGCCTCTGGTGTCGCGGCGGGTGCCAGACTACTTTTTGGTGAGTGTGGTCCGCGTTTCTGGTCGGCGGTGTGTGCTCATCGTGGGTCCACAGTGATGACCCAAGACGAAGCGGACTGTGGATAAAGCAGTAGTAGTAGTCGGAGTGTAGTTGCATAAATACAAGTCAACACGGCTGATCGTACTGAACCACGAACACGCCTCGACAACGCGCGACACGACGAGCAACGCCTCTTCAGCGTCGCCAGCGACCGCAAGGAAACAACGTGTTGATTCTGCTGTATGTCGTTCTCCGGCACGCCCCTCGGTCAGGGAAGACGTCTCGATCACCACACCTTCCTCAACAAACCTTCCAGTGACAACCACTACCAGCACACCTTCCAGCCCAGACATCGCACAGCCAATCCACAGCGCGCTTTTCCAAGTTCGTACGCGTACGGGTATGTGCACAGTTCATTTCAACTACACATGGCTCATTTGCGATCCGAAAGCGCGCCGACAGCAGGCACCAGATCACCCCCAAAACCACCCCCATCCCACTCCGCTCCGAACCTGGACCCATCAGACACCCAGGACGAGACTGCCCTCGTCCGCTACGCACGCCTCAAACGCGACCAGTCCCTCAACAACGGCCTCCAGCCAGAAAAGTGGAGCGTAAAAGACACCTCCGTAAATATCGCAGCCGCCTTCAACCAGGCCGTGTCCACATCCTACGAAATGGACCCCAGCAACCCAAACAATGCTTGGGCATCCGGTTCACAGACCAACCTCAACGTACCCCGCAGCACCTCCGTCGAGTACGAGAACGAGACCCATTCCACCTCCAACCGTCGCTTGGCACCTCCCCCCAGTCGTCTCACTCACCGAGCTTCCCTCAAGCCCCTCTCCAAGCAAGGGTCCGCCCTTACTCACGTATCCGACTCCGAAATCGAGGAACAACCCTCCCAATCTGTCGCTCGCGGAGAGAGCCCCTTCGATCAAGTCCTCGATATATCCCGACGTGCCATTAACACCGTTACCTCGTTCTATCTTCGACAGCGGTCGGGCGAGCCCGTAGACGTCTCCGCAGCGACCACCAACGGCAAAGAGTCTAGCCTCGACTACGAGGAACTAGATCGTGAGTATCAGGAGCTGCAACGGCAGCATATGCAGGAGGACGAACAATCCGCTTCCGGAAAGATCTCTGCCAACAACCGGCGCAACCGCATGTCGCTCGACAACAAGGCCTATCTTCCCTCAATGTCCGACTTGGAAGAGTCAGACGACCAAGTTTCCGACGACGGGAAAAAGCGCAGAAAAAAATTGAAAAGGAAGGATCTCGGTCCCGGTACACTGACTTCGCTTCCAGTGGCTGGCTACGACAAGCGAAGAAGAAGGAAGAGGGGATCCAAAGGCGGCGAGGCTGAACTCGATGGCGCAGAAGACGACCAAGAGAGCAGCATCGACAGCGAGCAGGTCAGCTTTCACGGTTCGCCGGGGAGGTTCCTTTTATAACGTTCCTGCAGCATTCGTCGGCACAGTTTGCTTCTGCCAACTGGGACACTCCATTACGCATGTCCGTCCCACCTCCGACACGAGCATCTCTACCTCGTGGCTCGGTGCCCCCGCCATCTAAACTCAACTTGGGGTTGGAAAACGGTTTATTTGACACCCAACCAGGTTTGGAGGTAATATTGGAGAGTGATGAACCACCTGGAGTGGATGGCGTTATCGATACCTCTGACGCTCACCGTCGCGTTTTCTCGATTGGTGGCCTCCTTGGCCATCTGGTCAACAAAGTTGCAAGGTTCTTCCTGAGCATCCTCGAATGGATACTTCAGGTCATATCCTTCGTATTCTTGATACTCGGGCGCATCTTGGGCTTGACAACAAATGTCTTCATCCGCCAGCCGGTCACGATCGTACGCTCCCTTGATCTCCAGTCGTTCTCACATCTCGCGAGGCTCGCCGCTGCAGCGCTCGTCATTTATCTTGCATGGTTTAAATTCCGTGATCCACTAGTTCAACTGCTTCCCCATCATGCTTCCCCTCGCCCATATCATGCGCCAGAAACGTCAATCACGGATCTGGATGAACTCGTTGCACGGTTGCAAAACCTCGAATCTGTGCTCTCCGGTCTTTCACTGGACCATCAACGAGCACGAGCCCAACAGGACCTTGAGGCGCGTGCACATGGAGAGGTTGTAAACAGGATATACGCTCTTGAGGCGCGCGTGCGTGAAGAGGCAAAACGAGTATCAGAAGCGGAGACATATCTTCAAGCTTCCGCAAGCCAGGGTTTTTCGGGTGTTCAGAGACAAATTGATGTGCTTCATGCACAACTCAGTGCGGTTGAATCTGGCCCACAGGAAACATCCCCCTCACCACCCCAGCCGACCAGTGACGAGGAAGCTCGCAGACAGTTGAAGTTGTTTGAAGATCGTCTGGGCAGTATCGAAGGAGGTGTCAAGGAAGCCCTTGAGCTCTCAAAGAACGTTGTCAAAGACTCGACGCCTTCGGAGCCAGCATGGTGGTCCAAACTTTCCTCCGCCGTTAGTTCTGGCAAGGGTCTTACCATCAAATCCAGCGATGGTACTGACATAACCGGTTTGATATCCCATCTCATCGATACCGCCGTCGTGCGGTCCACCACACGCGACGTGGTTTCACGCGCAGATTTCGCCTTACACTCTGCAGGGGCTCGTCCTATACCAAGTCTCACTACTCACACTCTCGAGATGCGTCCAACCACGTTGCGCGGGACAGTGCTCAGCTGGATGACTGGTCACGGGCGTGAGATGGGCCGGTCACCGATCACGGCGCTGCATCAGGACGTTCATAGCGGACACTGCTGGCCCATGAGTGGAGATTTCGGTCAGCTCGGCGTTGCGCTCTCTTTCCCTGCTTATGTCACCGATGTTACGATCGATCATGTTGCAAAAGAGGTTGCGTTTGACCTCCGGACTGCCCCCCGGGACATGGAAGTGTGGGCACTGGTAGAAGGGGAGGAAAATCTCGACAAGGTCATAGCCTTCAAAGCGGAGCGCGCGGCGCAGCGTCAAGAAGTTATGCGAACCGCGGAAGAATCTGGTTCCCCTCTGCCTGAAGAACCCGACGAAGGGGACTATCCACCCACGCTCCCTGCGAACCAGCCCTTTATACGTCTAGCCTCCTTCACGTACGACATTCATGCGCCGTCCAACATTCAGACATTCCCCGTGCGCCAAGAGATTCGGGACCTCGGTGTAGACTTCGGCATCGTCGCACTCGTGGTCAAGAACAACTGGGGCAAGAAGGAGTACACATGTTTGTACCGATTCCGCGTTCACGGCGAGCGCCTTGGTGGGACACCACAACCGTTTATCCCAGAGGAGCCTTGACCTAGGCCAAAACGCTCTGGAGTTGCTCATGCCGCCCTTTATATTCAACTTCTTTCAATTTTTTTCTCTCATATGAAGATCTCTCGTTTAAAAGGTGCCCCCGTCTCTGCTCCGCTAGATTATTCATCTAATACTACTCACTGGGTGTACTGATGACCGTGACGACAATGCAAATTTTCTTTGAAATTGACATGACTTGGATCGTGTTCTGAAGCAAGGAAAAATGCAATGATATCCGTCTACACTGGGTATGACCAAAACATGTCTAAGATGTATCCAATGCGATGATACTCTGAAACGTATCTCTGTCTGCTATAACGCTTGGCCCGTCACGGAATCAACGGGGGGAGCAGCCATCGAGCCGTCCCGGACGCCAACTTTGACGTCCCACTCCTTGATGCCAATCACGCCACCCAGTTCACGCCACACGCGCGTCATGTCTTTCCGGCGTGTTTCGGCCATGGACAGGAGCGCGGGCCAATAGGCTTCGTGCGCGTACTGAAACGGCGCAGAGCCCTCCCAACTGTCACTCACGAGCTGATCAAGCTCAAACAGTTTGGCGTCGTCCTGGCTTTGGTCCCTCGCCTCGGCGGACCGCCACAGCCCACGGTCGTCCGGGACGGGGTTGAAGACCATCTTGGCGCGCGTGACAGGGTCGATGAAGGGATTGATGAGCTTGTAAAACGCGTTGAGCAGCCAGGGGAGGTGTACGATGATCGCCGCGCCGAGGCGTTCTGGGTAGTGGGTCTGGAGGATGTGGAGGACCTGTCGGGAGGTGGAAAAGGAGGGATTCTTGGCCTTGTCGGCGTAGTCGATCATGAGTGCGATGGTCCTGTGCGGAAACAAAATGAGACGCAGGTTGACGTAAGCGGACGAGAAAGAAAAAGGGCGAGACGCGTACTCGACGCCGGGGCCCATGAGCTCGATGGCACGCTCGAGGATGAAGAAGACAAAGTGGATCTGACGGGGACTCTCGTCGGTGTTTTGCCTGCTCGGACAGAGGTAGAGGGCGGGTCTACCGTGGGTGTCGTAGCCAAAGACGAACTCTTTGCCAGTGACGGCTTCGGGTTCGACGTGCTTTGCGGTGACGAGAGTGTAGAGCCCAAAGTCGCGTCTCCACTTGAGGGTGTCTTCAAGGCGCTTGATGGTTTCGGACACGTCGTGTTTCGTGGCGCGTATGTAGCGCAAAATGCACTCATACGACTAGGGAGAGTGAGATAGGGTGGAAGAGAGGAGGAGGGGGAGACGAACGAGCCACATAAGTTCCTCTTCCAACAACGCGCTTTTTTCTGCATCGATGTCGGGGAGGACATATTCCGGGTTGGCAAAGTGTGCGAGCACGCGATCATACTCTGCTTGCTCTTTCTCGGACAGCTCACGGGGCGGGGCGACGTTGGGATGGGACGGAACGGGAAGAGGGGTATGGATGGGGAAAGACATGGCAGTTTCAAGGAAGCAAACTAAGGAAAGCAGGACCACCGAGGTCACGTGACTCGAGCTTCGATGCCATGTACATGGGAGATATCCGGCGTCGTATAGTTAAATTCCTTGGTAGGACCTCACGGGCCGTGAGGGGGTACTTTTAATAGCCAAATACCAAGGGTTGTACATAAAATTCAGCATCAATGTCGTTGTCCACATTGGGCTTCTCATCCGAGAGAAAGCATTAATGAGTAGAGATTGGACATCCGTCTCATCAGCATCAACATTGCTCTTGAAAAATAATGACTGACCAAGAAAGCCATTCTATGAAGCCCATGATATTAGAAACCAAGATCAGTGATGCTACTAGGTTGGTTATGTACAGTTCTTGGTATTTGGCAATTAAAATTACCCCCTCGTGGTCTGCGAGGTCCTATCGAGAGTTAACTGTACTCGGCCCGCGGTGGCTGGTGACCCCGCGCGGCGGACGGATCGCAAATACACGACTGCCCCGCATGTACTCCCCATCGGACGGCGCGAAAGGAACGGAAAGAGCGACCATGACGGGTGCGACAGGGGCGCACGCTTTCACCCCTTTCGCCCCTCTCGCTCCTCTCCCCCCTCTCTCGACCCCGAACCGCCAACTCAAACTCGAACCGCCGTGCACACACGCACGCACACACACACCGGCACCCCCCCACACGACGCACATCGAACGACGAACGAGAGCACGCCATGACGGAGCTCGGCACGGTGACGGTCGTGAGCCCTCCATCTTCTTTGGAATA
>JBBPKC010000011.1:0-156237 GCA_038089055.1 Tylopilus aff. balloui | reverse complement strand
AAGAAGGTATCTAGTTTTGCAGCTCGCATATTACCATGCCAACAGACAAGGGCATACTTATCACGATATTCGTTATATAATTCACACGCATATTCACATACGAACGCGTTGGACTAGAGGTCGTACGAGCAAAACTCCTCGTCTCCCCAATAGTAATGCACCCCCTCCTCGGGATGGGCCGACAGGGGAGTATGCATTATAGGGGGGGGTTCGTACGGTGGTTTCTGCACCTCACTCTGGACGGTGCTCTTCCAGTCGTAACACCCCTGCTCAGAATCCGCTAGACCTGCAAACATTTCATTCTTTGTCATCAATGCATCCACGTACCTCTTTTTGATAACATCCGGGGGTGGTGTAGGGGCGGACTGAAAATTCTACTGACCCATTGTTACAGACCCACCAAAGCCTTCCAAGCTTCATGGCCTGCGGGGCCCGTAATCCTGTCGAGATCCAGATCTTCAGTACGAACGGGAAGCACTCATCTTACCAGGTTGGAGCGAGGTAGAAGATCGCTTTGCAGCATCCTTGATCGACGAGGGACGGTGACAGGCTCCCCTAAGACCGTGTGGTATCGGATGTGGACGGTGCATTGACGCCTCAGGGGTGCGGAAGAGCCTAACGTGGTCAGAGCGAGCTGGTGGAGGGCGATCGCAAAGGTTCATGCGCGCGATTATGTGCTCCGCAGATCTCCTCTCTTGCCCTGGCATCCACCGTTGCACGACGATATCCACGGACCTTCGTATCGACACCGGATAGAGACGTCGGCAGCCCTTGCAACTTGTGCGCTTACGCGGGTCAGAGGGGAACGGCGACCACTGCCGTTCCCATCCACGCTCCTTCCCCCCAGGGCTGGATCTGGCCATGAAGTTTCCTCGACAACCGGGCTGAACGAAACGACGGGTGCACATACCTTCGGATAGTCACTACGGCAGACTTCGTACCGTGGTCGGTCCTTCCAGTGCTCCGAGTCGCTCTCACCGTCGTCCTCACGAGTCGAACGGCGACGCGACTCGGGAACACGGATCGAAAGGGGGACATGCAGTCAGCTCTCGATGGGTTTAGTGTACCCGTCTGCCGCTCTGGTACCCCGAGTCCTACCAATAGATGATATATGAGCTATCTTGCGCAGGGATCGACAAGGGTGGGGTGTCGCTGCCTGCAACGACGTAGCAGCAGAGTTTGGTGTAGTCCCTTTGCAGGAGACAGGCCTGCGGTCTGCTCCTTCCCACCCGGTAGGGTTGAGGGCACGCGTCAACAGGACTCAACGATGCTCCGACATGCCAGGCTCTGCAGGCTTGCTGCAAACCGTCGAGTAGTAGTCGAAAGCACCCCCAGTGCCAATAGTTAAGACTAGTGGAGGTAACACGAGAGAAAGGACGTTTCAGCTGGTCAGCAGAGGACCCTGCAGGGCGGTTACTACTCACATCTACACAGAGCCATTCATTTCCCCCTTGATCCCCCTTGAAACCGAAACGCACCCGCAATGGTTTGTTTGAGGATGCTAGTCCGAGGATGTCCGGCTGTCTCACCACCCAGGCTTGGCGACCAGGGGATTGGGCCGACTTTAGGTTGTGACAAGATGCTGGCGCAGCGGATATACCGTACAGGCAAGTCCCTGGGACTCGCCTTCCATACCAATGTGCTAATGGCTGTCACTATGAGAAGATGACCCAGCCAACTTGAGGATAGCTGGGTATCCCATGACACCAGGAAGGTTAAATAACGCAATGCTGGGTCGCACGGGTCGTTATTGGGGTGCTCGTTCGACGACCTTTAGCGTCGACGTGGAACGTAACGTCCTTGGGAATTCTTGGCGAGATTCACACCGCCAATGCTATCGCGGTTGGCTTGGTCTTTGATTGGTTCGGTACCGACAGACGTCCCTTCGCCGTTGATCTCCCCACATGTCCACCTGGAGTGAGTGACAAAGTTTGACATTGGGATCGCATTTCGAGTCTCTTCCGTTCTGCATGGATATCAGCATAATATTGCCAGGCGGTAATTCGAACCTCTGAGAGCCGGACGCGAATGAGTGACTTCTACTCACCGACCCCACCACCGAGGTTTGCCTCCCAACATCATATGAGACATTCGAGGATCGTAGCGATGGGAGCTCTTTCGCGTTCTCTCGCAGAGTGTGGATATTTTCCTACGGTTTCAGAGTGTCAATCCGGTGCCATAATCTTGGGTCAATCGGTTCATGACCCATTTTAATGTATTCGCTCACACATATATCTCGAGCAGTGCTGAGTATGGGAGTGCACCCTTGCCCACCTCCCGCGCGACAAAGTATCCAGGCCCGTTGAAAGCTGTTTCAGCTGCGTCACTAGGAGAGATACACGGCGTAGCTCGACGAAATGAGCGTGAGTACCCACCTAGTCTGGTGCATCGTCGAACCTCAGCTGAACCGACTAACAGGATTTTGACACGCTTGTTCGCCTCGCCGACAGCCTCTATTCGCGTTATGAAGCGCAAGGCAGTCCTTCAGATCTCAGCTTATGCATTGTTCACTACCGCTCAGCGTGGACGCTGGCCAGGTCATCTACCGCCTTATCTAACGACGTCCGAAGCAAGTTACTCAGCAATCTCGCCAACGCGCTCTCCATCCGATTTCAGCGTCATGGAGATATAGCTGACTTGGACCACTCGGTGGAATGTCATGTCACGGCTTTGGAATTTCGTCCCCCTGGACATTCCGGACGAGCCAACACGCTGTCCAACTTTGCTACTGCATTGCTCATTCGATACGGCCAGCTTGGCGTGCAGACGGATATCGAACAGGCGATCGAATACTTCCGCACCACACTCTCTATCCTTCCTCCAGATGGTCGGCTGATGCCCCTCATGAACTACGCCAGCGCTCTATTCTCCCGTTTCCAGCACTTTGGAGACGCAGATGACCTCAGTGAGGCGATTCGCCAATATTACGGCGTTTTGGATTTTTCTCCTGCAGAGAATAAATCCACAGCGTATTATAATCTCGCCAACGCCATCTTATCTCGATTCAAACTAGAGAATGACCCCAAAGACCTCGAGCTCTCCATTGAATATTCATCTATCGCGTTGCAGGGTATGAACGACGAACATCCAGACCGTTTCTTCACCCTTTCCTGTCTGGCCGCTGCATTCGTCAGACGTTTTGAATGCCACGGTAATGCCGAAGACCTGCAGATGGCGGTGAAGAACTTCGAATCTGCGCTGGTGTTTCAGTCTACTGAAGATTCGTCGCAATTAACGGCGTTTAATGACCTTGCCGATGCGCTCGTGATGCGTTATAAGCTTCGGGGCGATCTCTCTGATCTCGATCACGCGATCGAACATTACCGCACCACCCTCAACCTCATTCCTCCCGATCATAAAGACAAAGGGAGCTTCTTGGATAACCTGGGGAATGCTTTGTTCCTCCGCTCCTCCAGATTGGGAGGTTTGAATGATCTGGAGGAGGCCATACAGAAACACTTTTTCGCGCTGGAGATTCACTCCGTGAATGTGCCACGCCGCGTCATCACGCTCGAGGCACTGGGCGCATGTCTAGACGTTCGCTTCGAACAATTCCGCGATCCCGAAGATCTCAATACTGCGATTGACCTCTACAATGAAGCGCTCGTCGAGACTCTGCCAGATGGCCCCAACCGTGCAGCCATGCTCACAAGGAGTGCAAGCAGTCTGGAGACGCGTTTCAAAATATATGGAGAGATCGACGACTTGGATAGATCTATTTCCTATTGCCGTGAGGCGCTTGAACTGCTATCCCCTGATCATTTAGATCAAACAGCATCAAACCGAGGGCTCGCGTCCTCGCTCTTACTACGCTTCGAAGAGACAGGCAACGAGTTTGACCTCGATGAAGCGTATGTCTATTGCAATGCTGCCTTGAACGTGCAGCATGTATCGGACTCGGTACGAGCAGCCTGCAATCTACTGCTCGCCCGTATCTTGAAGGCGCGCGTTCTTCCCTGGGAAGTCAAGGATATCGAGCGCATATTCCAACATCTCCGCTTCGCCAAGGACCTCTGTACTCTGGGCCACCCCTTGATTGCTGACATCTATTCGGAACTCGCATCGACTTTCTATCTTCGCTCTCTCGTGGAACAGAGATCCTCTGATCTGAACGAGGCTTTTAGGCATCATGAACTTAGTGTGAGCGTCACCGGTGGCCCATCGTGGTCTACACTTCGGGCATGTCTTCAGTGGGTCAGGAATGCAGAGACGTACGGTCGCCGTTCGGGTATCGAAGTGTATCGCAGCGCACTCCGTCTAGTCCATCGCCACGTCCTCGCAATGCGCTCTCCTGAGCTCCGACAGTGCCTAGCTAGGAGATATGGTGCCAACCTGGCGTACGATGGTGCCTCTTTCGCTCTGCGTTTCCAGGAGCCGATAGAGGCGATCGAAACCCTAGAGGAGGGTCGATCTATTTTGTGGTCCCAGTTGGTGCGGGCACAGACGTCCTTGGACGAGCTTCGGCTCACCGGAGAGCATGGGGCTTCTCTTGCGGACGACTTTGAGCGTCTCTCGTTCCAGCTCGAGCGGGTCCCTAGAATCTCAAAATCTTCCAAGGACATCAAACCCTTGCTGAAAGAAAAGGAGTCGGTCGTGGAACAGATCCGGCGCGTAGAGGGCTTCAGATATTTCCTCAAACCTACTCCCTTTCCCGAACTTGATAAAGCTGCCTTAGACGGCCCGGTCATCGTTCTCAATGCCGGTGAACATACGTGCGATGCTCTCATTTTGCGGCTCAATACACCGCCAACGCATGTTCCCCTTCCACACATGACATCCAAGGACGTGTCGCAGATGGCGACACGCTTCCGGGAGCTTACTGCGGATCTCGTTACCAGTCAGAATCACGCAGCGTTGGAAGATCTGTTGTCAGACCTTTGGGATCTCGTCGTCTTTCCGGTCCTCCAACCATTAATACCCTATGTCCCCAGGGGCTCACGTCTCTGGTGGTGCCCAGCCGGCGCATTCTCGTCAATACCCCTCCACGCTGCAGGGCCGTACAGGAAAGGAGAGCCAAGCTTGTCCCATCTATACCTTTCCTCATACACCCCCACGCTCCACGCCCTGATACGCGCCAGAGCCCGAACAAGTCCCGACGTCCCACACTCCCGCCGCGCGAGCATGGTTCCTGGCTTTCTGAAAGCCAAAAAATCGAAACAAACGTTTTCCGCCGCCGCCGCCGTTGCTTTCACCACTACTGCTGCGACTGCCGCCCCCGCCCCATCTGCGAGCCCGATTCCCACGGTCGTCGCGATTGGGCATACGGCGTCCGACGAGACGTGCGAGGCGCTTGGACTGCTGCGCAACCGTATTCCGCCGGGCGTGCCGTTCCGGCGCGTCGAGGGCGAGGATGTCGCCGCGGACGCCGTCCTCGCGGCCTTTCGCGAGCCAGTGTGGCTCCATCTCGCGTGCCGCGCGGCGTCGTCGCTGGAGGACGTGGCCCGGCCGCCACCCTGCCGCTTGGGGTTCGTGACGCGCGATGGCGTGCTGTCGCTGCAGGACATCGTCAAGGCACGGCCTCAGGCCGAGTTTGCCTTCTTGGCTGGCGAGTGTGAGAGAGGGGAGGATGCGGAGGGGCAAGAGGCGATGTGTCTGGCCGCTGCGTTGCAGTATGCGGGCGTCCGGAGTGTCGTCGGGACACTCTGGCCGGTGGAGGGCGAGGTGATGCGGCGAGTGGCGGCTGCGTTCTACGAGGAAAGCATTCTGAAAGCAGGCGGGTCGACGCAGTATACCAACGCTGCACGATCGCTCAACGAGGCGCTGAAGGCGGTGGGGAAGGAGCTGCCATTGGCACAGAAAATAGCGTTCGTGCATATCGGTGCTTGAGCCTCTTGCATACTAGATACGTATTTCGTGGAATGTAGTGTAAAATTGTAGACTTGGAAGTGTCAATGATACCATTCATTCCCTCGGCGTGGGACGTAAGATACAAGTCGCTGATCAATCATCAATATCCAAGTCACCATATGGTTTGGCTCGGAAGTACGACTCCTCAAAGTGATGAACCCGCACGAAACCATCTTCTCCACCCGAAGCGTAGCAAGTCCCGTCAGGGTGAACTGCGATGCTGAGCACACGATCAACAAAACCCCATCCGCATAGTCAAAAAGCGACTGACGTGTTCACCGGCCCGAAATGGCCTTTTACCCGTCCAACCTCCTCCTCAAACACTTTGTGCCAGAAGCGGGTTTCAAACTTGCCTTGGCGCAAAGAAGTCGTCGTGACTTGCATTGCCTCTTGTCCTCCGCCGATAAGAATCTGAGTTATTTCTAGTTTGCAACCGAGCTACATCACAAGGTGGTTCGCGCTCACATAAGGCTTATTTGGTGCGAGTGCCGCGCTGTTGAGCGGCGTCTCCGTTGAATATGTTTTAAGCACTCGTAGAGTTTTGGTATCGTGAAGCTTTGGAAGGGCAGAAGGAATGAGTGCCATCGGAGCCTGGCAAACACATGGTGAGACTGACCCGCGCCGTCTTGTCCTTGCTGCTCGTCACAAAGTAGGTCCGATCGGGTGACAGTTGAAGATCGGTAACGGTATCCAAGTGTGCTCGCTCGTTGCTTGCGATTTCCGTCCCAGAGACGACGTCGAACAGGGCGACCTTGCCAGATTCATGCCCGGTGAGGACGACATTGGGTAAGTAGGTAAACGCGCACACCGTGGCCTTGGAGCCAACGGGATGGAACATGTGTTCCGGTTCGCTCGATTCTACGGACCGGGTACAGATAGGACGTGAGCGGTCGTGTTGGGGGGAACATGGCGTCACAAGAGAGAGGACGAACGGTGCGTGCCATCGCCGTCGCGATTGATTCTGAACACTCGGATGGCGCCTTGGTGTCCCATACGTTGTTCAGTGATACAGACGACCCGTTCGTCGTCGTCGCTAAATGCGACCCGTTTCACTGCGGTTGGAAACTCCCAGACGTACAGACATTTCCCGGTCGAGGCGTTCCAGAGACGTAGCTGGTTGTCGGCCGAGCCAGAAACCAGGAATCTAGACTGGGCTGGCTCATGTAAATTCCCCACCTACGGGTGAAAGCACGCCAGTCGACTCACAATCGACGTCGATCGTCCACACTGTTCCGTTATGACCGTCATACGTCCCCAGCCGCTCGCCGTTGTGAGAGAACCAGACGTTGATGACATGGTCTTTTGAGCACGAGAAAAGGAGATCGCCCTCGGCGTTGAATTTTATCTGCGTCAGAGGCCGTTCGTGGCCTTGTTCCTGTTGGATTCTGTAGCGAAAGAGTCATATGGTGTACCGCTTGCCTTGCAATAGAATTGGCCGCTGGTCAGGGTCAAACAGAGTCAGACAGAGTCAATCGTTGAAAAAGAGCACTCGCCATCGCGAACTACTAGGGCCTCTGTGGTGGATGGAGACGTCTGGACGTCGAAAGCGTAGTGGCGGTCAAGTCGAAAAGATTTCAGCGGGCTAGTTTTTCCCTTTTTCGGTAGTCAGATATCAGGAGCTGGGTCTTACTAGCACCTTAAAGACCAACAATGAGCAAGAATGCCCCCAAAACCGTAAAACTGGCCCAAGGAGAAGAATTGAGTGATGAGGAGGTCGCTTGGGACGACGACGACGACGACGATGAGGCCGACCAAGATGTAGCACCAAAAGGAAAAGTCGAAATTGACAATACCGTGCGCCTCTTTCTCGCTCAGTTTCAACAACGAGGCCCCCTGAGATCTTTTACAACAGGATGCCCTTCGTCGAATACGCGAAAACATACAGCTCGATCCTTCGTTACCATGGACGGAGACCTTGGTCGTCTCTTTCCCCAAAACTATTGACGTCGACGTCGACGACGATCTCAGTCGCGAACTTGCATTGTGAGCAAACAATTTAAAAAAAGGCCCCGCCATCCATCTTGATAACGTTTATTTGTAGCTACAAGCAAGCGTTGTACTCGGTGGACCGTGCCCGCACCCTCGCGGCGTCACACTCGCTCCCTTTCACCCGTCCCTCTGACTACTTTGCCGAAATGGTAAAGTCAGACGCCCACATGGAACGCATCCGCTCCCGGCTACTCGACGAACGTGCTGGCATCAAAAAAGCCGAAGAAAAGCGCAAGGAACGCGCAGCCAAAAAGTTTGGTAAACAGGTACAACTCGAGAAACAGCGCGAGAGGGACAAGGGGAAGAAGGACATGGAGGAGCGACTGAAATCGCTCAAACGAAGTAGGCCATCGAAAATGTATCTGAGGGGGTGACTCACACTTTACCCGCACAGAACACAAAGGCGCTTTTGGCGATCAGGACACGGACGGAGAGGCTTTCGACGTCGCCGTCGAGGATGCTATTGCTGACCGTCCTAGGGCTAAGCGCCAAAAAAGTCGGGGTGATCCCAGTAAACGAGGCGGTCCGTCCAAAGGCAAGCCTGCATTGTCGGGGAAGCGTTCCGTCCGGGGCGGCAAACGTACGGGTGGTAGTAAACGTCCAGGGAAGAGTAAAAGAGTTGCGGCAAGCAGTCGTCGGTGATATCCCTTTTGTACTTCATTCTCTTGGGTGACCGAACCGGGCGTCTTTCGTTGAACGAGCACTAACGAGCAAAAAAATCACTCGCGGATATATGTCATACACGAAAAATGAAGTGGTACGTTGGGACCTTCAAACCATTGCCCTACACCCCGATATGTATAAACACGATCTGCTGGCTCAAGGGGACAAGGGCTCTGGTTTCTGTAGTAGCCGCCCTTAAAGCCCGCGCAGCACGAGAAGGATCAAACACCCCATCCTCACGCACCATTGCACGGTAAAATGCCTTTACAATATGAATAACTACCCCATCGTCTACCGACCACATCGTGCCCACGACGTTCGGGATGCCGGCAAACTGCAGTGCTGCAGCGAGATGGATCACCTCGTCCGGTACCTCCACATCGCCCGTCGCGGTCTTGCACGCCGAGAGGAACGCAAACTCAGTGTTGTGCCCGCGTTGGCTGTGAAGGATGTCGAGCAACGTCACACCGCCATCGCGCATCGCAAAAAAGGACTTAAACGGCCGCTTCGACACTTGTTCCCCGTGACAGGCGAGATGGGCAAACGTATGCGTGCGCAGGGCCGCTAGAGCTGCTTCTCGCATCGCCGCCTGGTCGCTGAGCTTGGTGAACTGAACTGACTCAGGGAGGAGTTGCCGGACTGTGTCCAGCTCTTGGCTCACGGATGGCAAGAAAATGTACCCAGGTGAGTCTGACTGTCCGATAGCTATAAAGCTAGGAACGCTCTGCTCCGTGTTGCGCTTGTTCCGGCTCCGAATGAGGGCGGAGAGCGTAGGGGTGTATGACGAGACGTAGAGATCCACCAATCCATCCTCTCCCCTTCGGTACGGGTGAGCAGCGTGTATTGGGAGTGATGTGAAATCCCTCGTTGGACACCACCAAACTCGAGAATTTTTGGGGACGCGTGGCTCGAGTTTGCACACCACTTCACGGACAATGGTGGCCCACAGGTCGCGCAACAAGGTGAACAAGCTTCTTTCGTTCCCTCCCTGTTTGCGTATGAGATCCATGTCAGACGACATGGCGGCGATATCAGAGGAGGTACCCTCCCTGAAAGGAACATGGATCGGTTCTGCGTCTGCGAGGACGATAATTGCGTCGCACGAGTATCGACTAACGTTGAGGATGATCACCGGGCCCTCCTTCGCTGCAACTCGAAGATTTTCGAACGAAGGTGGCAGTAAAAACTTGCTGAAACCGTCGATGGAGCGTATCCTGTCGACCACCGCGTTCCAATCCCTCTGTAGACGTCTAAACCTCTGCCCATGCTCTCCATCGCTGCCCGGTGTCATGGGGATCTCCAGTTGACGACCGAGAGCCTCGAATTCATCGGCTAAATCCCGGCCGCTAGGTCCGCTTGCGCGTAATTCGTCCAGCGGTGTTCGCAAACGCGACATGTAGGTCCAGAACAGACCTCGGCTGTGCTCAAACACTTCCACCGCACCGACGACGTCGTGACGTTTGAGTGCGCATGATGTGGCATCCACACTAATTTTCAGCGCATGCGTCTTGATGATATCGTGTCGGAGCTCCAGCGAGGGTTTCAGCATGAGATGCAAGTCCAGAGTACGTATCGCAGACTTGTACGCGTCGAGCAAGGATGGATGGTCATACTTTTCCGCTTCTTCGATCCATTGCATGGCTACCTCAAATTGGCTTTGCGAACCTCCATTAGAATGTTCCGTGGCTGCTATTCGGTACTTGAACGCTTCTTCCAAATCAGCGTCACTGGTGGTGAGAGAATGCCGCATGAAGTAAACTTTGGAGAGTTCCCTGTATGTCTCGATGAGCATTGGGTATCCGGCGGGAAATGCCCCTTTAGCCGCATAAAGAACATCCAGCGCAATTTCCGCGTCGACAATGGTAGGCTTGCGAAAAAGCATGGCGATCACAGCTTTCGCTTGGAACAGCAAGGCTACTCCTCGAAACGGGTGACTCTCTGGCTGTAACTCCAACGACGTTTTGCTACACGAAAAGGCGAGTTCAGCATCAGCCGGATCGCCAAGCACTGAGTAACGATTAAGAAACGCGATGGTCAAATTGGAAAGGACAGTAGACCGGGCTGTCGCGTAGCAAAGGTCAAGTGCTTCGAGAAGGTATTTGATCGAGTGTTCGAGATCGGATTCAGAGACCTTGGAACTCTTCATCGCCAGGATTCCAAATATGCGAGCAGCGTTGTTGAGGATGGACGGACGAACGGGATTGCCCAAAGGGCATACGTCCCGTGCTTGCTGGACGTACGTCTTGGCACGCGTCGCGTCGGTCGGGTCACCCTGTAGTTGATAACGGGTGAACAAGGCAAGACCGAGCCAATTCATGTTGGCGGCACGAAAGCCAGCGTCAAGAGACGAGCCCAAGGACACAGCAGCGTAACAATTCTCTACTGCGCTTTCGAGATCTATCACGCTGCCGCCGTGCAGGTAACGGAAGACTTGACAATACCCGAGGATACCGGCTAGCTCGGGCTGAGTCGGGTTTTCAGCGCGGCCTGTCGCCGCCATGCCAGTGCGAATGCGTTCAATTGCCTTGTCGATGTCTTGGACGGATTGTTCCTGTTCTCCACGACTGATGAGGAGAGTGGCATAGAAGGTCAACGCAGCAACGTAATGCTGGTGAGTAGGTGGGCATCTCCCAATGACGACTTCGAAATACTTGATGGCAACATGAAGGTCATCGATGTTTCCCCTGCGATAGAACCGAGCACGCAAGACGACGGCGTATCCCATGCAAGCAAAGATGTACTCCTTTGGTTGTTGTTGCAACATGTCGACCACGGCAGCATACGCTTCAACTGCAAGGTCGATATCACTGATATCGTAGTGTAGCTTGTAACGGGAGTCAAGTGCAAACGCGAGAGAACGTCGAGCTGGCATGAGCAGTGGCTCGGGACATCCCTCCAGCACTGCCCTGAATTGCTGAATAGCAAGATTTAAATCGTCTTCATCTTGCAGAGCCATAAATCTGGTGTGGAGCACCGAACCGTACTGCATCAGCAGGTGTCGGCGTTGAGGGTGGACCGCTGAGATGGTATCCGTGACAGTCTGGTATATCTGGACTGCGAAGTGAAGGTCTGCTATGTTTTGGGTACATTGGTAGTGCTGTGTGTACGAAGCCGCTTGGATACCCAATATGACGGGTCGTAGAGGATGTGCAGGTGGAGTGAATTCGATGGCCCTGTCTGCAAATCTGGTTGTGGTAGTGCCGTCACTTCCTTGGCTCTGCGTGCGCAAAAGGATTGTGTGGTGAAAACGAATATACGAGAGCACGTAGTCCACTTTAGAGTCTGGTGATGGACCAAGATCAAATGCCGCAGAGTAATGACGCATGGAGAGGTCGAACGTCGCGGTATCGGAAGTTTGCTGATACCGGGAATACTGCTCGTCTGCTAAGGCGATCAATTCATCGAAAGAACGCGACGCAGGCTGACGGATCGGCTGCTAGTCAGTATTCTTCATTCAAAACATGATCGCAGAGTGAAGCATACATTTGAATCTCCGTTTGATTGAGAATCTTGAGAACTCATCGAGCCGAGACTTGGCTCCGACAGACGTATGCTTTGAAGTTGAAGGCAAGAGCCCTGGCTCTTTGAAGGAACAGATGGCTTGGACTGGTACTGGGCTACGAGATGTGAGGACGACGTAGGAGATATGCCGAGTAATGTTTCTCGCCTTATAGCATCAATTTCGACCCCTGGGCCTGACACCTGACCCATTCGCCACAACCTAATGGATCTAAAATTTTCCTTCAGGGACTAGGAGCATGGACTAGAAAGTGTCAGGAAGTGCCTTGAGGCTAGGATCTGGGTGGTAAAGATGGTGGACCCGAAGGTCAAGACAAGGCAGTGCACAGCGTCTAGCCGAACGGACGTGCCGACTCGCGTAGCTCCCACATTCTGAAGGAAAAGACGAGAGAATGAAAACGGAGCCAGGGTGATAGCGGATCGATGAGCGTGGAAGCCAGCTGTGGAACGGCGAGAACGGTGTTGGCCTCAGGACGACGCCGTGGACGAGTGCTTTTTACCTTCGCTTGGCAGCTCTGCAATTGTTGTTCTCGCCTCGCTTCAACACCTGGTTTCGAGTTGGCCACCGCTGGTCGGCAGCCACACAAACGCGCTGCTGGTTTACCATCACTTTGTAGATGAAGGACTAGCTTGACTACACCTCGTCCATTGACCCGGAGTCTGTCACACCTCAGTCATGGGTAGGTGTTTCCTCATACTCTTTGGGTCTCTCTTCGATGGTTGTACAGTCCAATTCTGGGTACTGGTAAGGAACTCTCTGTTCCTCAGTCTGGAAATCGACAAGAATGCACCACTCGCGCTGCTATTCCGGCATCCCAAGGCGGACCCAGAAGGTCCCGAGACAATCCTCGCCAGAGCTAAGGTTGACGATTGCAGGTTATACAGCATTAATCCACCGGTATCAGCGAGAGGAAAACCTGAAAAGGTTTTGGAAGCCTGCTTCGACGCAAGCAACAATTGGGTGCGGTGGTCGAAGACCAAGTGAAAGATGAGAGGCACCTGACCTTTGGATACGTTTGTATCGTTATTGAGCCCCCGCAGGGTGAGACTTTGCAATCCTCTTTTGCGTGGCGGTTATATGTCCGAAAGCCAAGCAAGATGAGACTGTCGATGAATTGAAGAAAAGAAAGTATCGCGATCTGCTCGAAAAAAAAGTCTTCGGATCACGCTAAAGTGCGTACAGTCATAGTCTAAGGATGACGTTCTTTACAATTTGAAAGGTGGTTTCTTCTGGGCCCACGGAGAGCACAGGACACTGGCTGCCATAACCGAACCGGAAACTTCCTTGGCAACAAAACGGTTATTCCGTGAGCATTCATCAATTCCAACATGCGATGCTGACACGTTCATAGGATGCTCGAATCAACCAAGGTAACCAGGCTAAGCTTGACTTCCAGACAGCATGCATGTATCGTCACGACCTCGAAAAATACTTCACATCTGCGAGCACCCGATCCAATGTCGTGAGGCATTCTTTTCTGTTCTTCGTTCCCACAACGATGATGCGAAACGAGTTTCCGACGAGCCCTCCTCTGCTTTTAAGGTCAATCACTTTTCAGGCCACTACCCCGTTCCTCCTTTCTTTCTTGTCAACCACAAAGCCTCCGAACAGTTTTCAAAGCGTGAGTAAAGCACATTATGTGAATGATTATACTCAACTTCGCGCAGGGATGTGCCTTGGAAGTTTCCCACCATGCTAGCCACGCGGGAAAGACCATCCAATTGGTACAAAACTTTAGGCCTAAAAGCGATTTCAGTGTGATCTCGAAAGATTTCCTCTGCCCGTTTTTGCTATGTAAAGCCGACTCCGAGTCCGACGAAGCGGACAGATGGCGCATGTTACTTCAAGTCACCGTCGCTGCGCGCGTGGGATATCATCTCTAGAAATCCCATACGCACACACCCTTTTTCGTGGTGGCAATATATCTTCGAGCGAGTCTGAATGCAGAACGTTGCATCGTCATGCAGACGGCCTCGAATGGAGAGGTTGGGTTTCAAATTTGTTTGTCTCGGCCCAAAGAGATGACAACCATAACAGGTCTCGATTGCAAAGACCGGCTCTAACCTTCTTGAATCTGACAAGCACTGGATTTCCTCAGAGATGTTCAATCTGCAGGGGAAAACGGAAGCGCTGTTGCAGACCCTGGATGATGCAAAGAATGGTCCCTTAATCGAAATCGAGCAAGTTGCTCGAGATCTTCCTCCTCTAACCGCAAAAAGAGAAGCCGCGAAACGAACCGGCGCGACAAACGCGATGCGATCCTGGAGGCGCACAGCAGAATCCCTTCACAGACGACCTCAAGATGTTGGAGTGCTTAGACAACATGGGATACAGAGTTGACCGTTGACGCGGTTCTCTTTGAGGTACGTGATTCTCGTCATCGTAGCCTTTGGCTCACGTCGGGTACCCTAGTTCGAACACGTGGCGGTGATCTCTCACAAGTCTAACGAATTCGACTGCGGGTTTCCAAGCGACGACAAGAGGTAGAAATTTTGCAGTACCTGGCAAGGGTCAACACTCCTGATAATTATACCGTCTCCGTCGTTCACGTCTGGACTTGTGACTTGGGAGGGTTCGTTATATATATGTCATCGGGCGGAGGTCACCTCACCGCTCTTCGACAACCCGACACATGTGTGGTCCGCCACCACAAAGCTTATCGAAGGGGTGGCGTTCATGCATAAATATGGGGTTGCGCACCGGGATATCAAACCCGCTAACGTGCTCATTCCACCTAACAGCGGTTGCCTTTCGATCATCGACTTTAGCATCGCGGTCTTCGTCGACTGTCCTGGGACCAAGTTGCGCGACGCGGTACAGAGGAGTACATGGCGCCCGAAGTTTTCTCGGGAGAGCACGATGCGATTCGTGCCGACCTGTGGTCCTGCGGGAAGACGCTCCAAGATCTGTGTCGTCTTTGTGGTCCATCCATGCAAGCCGCGTTCCTCGTCGATATCTCCAAGGCATTGATGAGCGTCGATCCATTTCAACGTCCGATGATGTGGGAGGTGCTGAATCGCATGGTTATCTTTGGGTCACCGGCTTTGGAGCGTCATCCGCGGACGAGGTGATGATACTTTATTTCATCGTTCCGGTTGAGTAGACACCTCATCGCTGCGAAGCACGATTGTGATCATCCGTTAGGACATTCGCTGGACTGAAAACTCAGCACCAGTCTTTTCCACATACACCTTGTCTCACAGATGTTCCGGGGGAGCCATGAAGTGCTAATTTTAACACCCACAATTATGCCATGCAATAAGCTACACTTCATTTCTTCATCCACTGCCCTTTTGGAATCACTGAACCCATTCTTGTTCATGCCACAGATATGCAATAATTTCTAAATCAAACCATGCCTTGAGTCCATTGACATCTACTGTGCCTGGTTGCTGCTTCTCACTTTCTTCAAGGCTTGAATGGGATCACATTGGATATGTCATCTAGCCAAAGGAGCAAAGAAAAATGGTGGTGGTGACAGCATTACCACTGTAGCATGTTTTATTGCATGTTTTCCTCCCAAGACTCAAAGATTTCAATACAAAGGACAAGATTATCTGGTACTAACATGTCTGCTTACTCATAGGAATCATTTATTGATGGCTTTCCCCAATTAGGTCATAATCCCATAGTGGATTGGTTACCAGTCTAACTCTAGTAACCTCCATGTTCTAATGGCATCTTTGATGGAAAAGGATGAGAGGATTATAAAAATGGAAGCTGTTTCAGTGCTGTTTCATTAACAAAACCACTTTTTATCTAGATAGTGCTGGATGACTCTCCATAGTACTCTAAAGCATTTTGTCCATAGAATTAAAGAGAAAATAGATGAATTAGTATATAAAACTTTGTCTTGTAATCTAGCTTGAAAGTTTTTTAGGACAATATATTTATAAATGTTAGCTTTTTCTTGTGTCTAGTATTGAGGGTTGCCCAGGATAAACTTGTGTGCAAGGGGAGCAGTAAAGGTATTCAAAAAGTGGTTATTCATTAAAATATATTATAGTTACTATAATATGTGTTGGAACCACATAAATGTGAAAGCTAGTCTCTAATATCAGTTCATAATACTACAATGACCTTAGTACCATGTCTACTGGGACTTGGCCTATTCATTGAATAGGGAATTTTCACATTCATCTCTTTTTATCACTGCAAACATCACTTCACTTACAGTATGCACAGTACACATCTAGCCACTGCTAAGATGCACTAAACCAATGACAACATCTCCAAAAAACTATAGTATACTACAAACAAAGTGGTGAAGGTTGGTAGATCAGTCCTAAACACTACTAGTACAAACATCATTCATCAAGGAAACATTCTTGGAACTTAGAGTATTCAGTTCCATTTAAAAAACACACTCAATTTCTGCTTGAAGGTTTTCTTGACCTTGATCTCTTGAGCAGAAGTGGAATAAGTGGTGATAGAGGAACCTTGCTCCATGTTTTCAGAGTAAATCCCAGTTGAAGTGTGCTGTTGCTGAATAGCCTTGGAGTAAGTATGGGCCAAAGCTGGATGCTCTGTAATACATGAATATTCAGTGAATTAGAAAGGTAAAAATAAACTTACCCAGTGGGTGCTTCAGAACAATGTGAATCATGTGCTCACACAATGAATCCAAATCATTTCCATATGCCTGAGTAACCTCCTTCACAGCTAATGCAATAGCACTGGGGTAGGAAGATGTGGCAAATTGCTTGAAAGAAACAGCAAGATGGTCTCTTGTAGTTTTGTCTTTATCCCAGGAGTAGAAGGAATGGACCAGGATCAGCAAGAGTGCTACAATAAATCATTAGGACAAATAGGACATAGAAAAGAGAAAAATATAAATACAGGTTACAAGGAAGCAAACTTGATTGGTATTTGATTTTTCACACTATAATACTTAAGTAATTTGAGTGGAATGAAGGTAAGATAAAACTAACCAGGGACTGGAGTACTTGCTGGATATTATTCTCATGAAATGTGCTAAACTGGAGCAAATAAAAGTGAGTGAAGAAAATATGAAAATATTAGCATAAACTGCTTACATCCTGTAATCAAAATGAAGTATTAAAGCAAGAAAAAAATCAGTCAAAGTGAACATACCAGCTAGATGTGTGGTTATTAAATAGTCAAAATTGACAATCAACTACAACAGTGTGAATGAAGGAACCTACAGTCTGTAAGTAGATAAATATTGGAATGGTAGTAAGTATTGAAAGCAAAATAGAAAGACTACAGATATAGTAACTTACCTTCTGTGATGTGATAAGGAATAAGTGATAAAATAAAAAGATCACAGACATACCAACTTACCCTCTAGATAGGAGATGAAATTGCAATGAGCATGAATGGTAGAAAGAAAAGTCACAGACAAAGCAACTCACATACTGTAAGATGACAGGAAATGAAATGGAAGTAAGCAAGAATGATTAGAAAGCACATAGACATAGCAACATACATCCTATGGGAAAACAAAAAATAAATTGGCAGTAAGTATGGATGATATAACTGATATAGTAACTTACCTGCTATAAAAAAGCAAGGAATGGAATGGAAATATGCATTATGGATGAAAGAAAAATCACAGACATGGCTGCTCACATCAGGCTATGAAAAAAAAAAAACAAGAAATGAAAAGACAGTGAGCATGGACAATAAAATAGAAAGGCTAGGGACAAAGTAACTTACATGCTATGAGAAGAAAAGGAAATGAATGGCATAGATGAAAGAACAGAAAAACCATTGACATACCTGCACCTGCTGTTAGAGGACAAGAAATGAAATGATAGTAAGCATGGATGACAAAATAGAAAGACTATAGACAGCAACTTACAGGCTATAAGAAGATAAGGGAAGAAATGGCATGAGTATAAAAAAAGATATAGCAGCTTACTTGCTATGAGAAGACAAGGATAAAATGATAGTGAGTATAAATGTTACCAAAAAGACAACAGACATGGTAACATACAGGCTATGAGATGACAAGGGATGGAATAGTAGTAGTGAGCATGAAGGTAATGGAATAGAAAGGCTTTAGCCATAGCAACTTACAACCTACAAAAAGAAATGACAATGAGCATAGTTGACATAACAGAAAGATCACAGACAAGGAAACTTACAGGCTATGAGAAGTCAAGTCATAAACATGGAAAACACATTAGAAAGAACACAGACAGGGAAACTTACCTGCTACTCAGAGAAGACAAGGAGTAAAATGGCAATAAGCATTAATAGTAGAATGAAAAGACTATAGAAAATGCAACTTACATGCTATAAGAAGATAAGGAATGAAAAGGAAGTAAGCATGGATGGCACAGTAGAAAGAATGCAGACATAGTAACTTACCCACTGTGAGAAAACAAGGAATAAAATAGCAGTGAGCATGGATAACAAACTGAAGGAACTACAACTTACAGGCTATGAGAAGACAAGGAATAAAATGGCAGTGAGCATGCATGGTAAAATGAAAAGAACAAAGACATAACAACTTACTCCCTATGATAAGTTAAGGAATAAACAGTAAGCATGGATGATATAGCAGAAAGACCAAAGTCACAACAACTTACAAACTATAAGAGAACAAGGGATAAAACAGTAAGAATGATCAAGATAATCCCCAATATGACAACTTACCACCTATGAAAAAAAAGGCAATAAGCAAGGATGTTAGAGTAGAAAGACTATGGACATAGCAACCTACCCCCTATTAGAAGTCAAGGAATGAAATGGAAGTGAGTATGGATGATATAAAAGAAAGACCATAGACATGTTAACTTACAACCTTTAAAAAGGAAGGAATAAAATGGTAATGAGCTTGGATAATAGAACATAAAGATTATAGATATCACAACTCACCCACTGTGAGAAAATAAGGGATGAAATGGCAGTGAACATGAATGGCATAATAGAAAGACTATGGACAAAGTAGCTTACATCCTACATGTAAGAAATGGAATGGAATTGAGCATAAATAGCATCATAGAAATGCAAGTGACATAGCAACTAACCATCTATAGAAAGACAAGAGATGAAATGGCAATGAACATGCATGGTATAATAGAGGGCCTCAGACACAGCAACTTACAATCTGTGTAAAAATGAGAGATAAAATGGCAGTGAACAAGTATGGCACAACAGAAAGGCTTTAGAAATAGCAACTTACATTCTGTGCAAAAATAAGAAATGAAATGTCAATAAGCATGGATGGTAGAAAGGATAGATTGTATGTATAGGAACTTACAACCTATGAAAAAAAAGCAGTGAATATGGATTGCACAGTAGAAATAGTGACTTACATCCTATGTTAAGACAAGGAATGCAAGGCAGTGAATGTGGATGGTACATCAGAAGTATCACAATATAGCAACTTACACTCTATGAGAAGATAAGGAATAAATGGCAGTGAGCATGAATAGCAAAACAAAAGATCATAGACTTACAAGCTATGAGAAGACAGGGAATGAAAAGGCAGTGAGCATGGATGACATGATAGAAACACCATAGGCACAGCAGCTTACAACCTGTGAGAAGAATGGAAATATAATGGTAGTGAACATGAATGATAAAATAGAAAGACAACAAACATAGCAACTTACATCCTGTGAGAAGACAAGGAACAGAATTGCCATGAGTATAGATGTCATAATAGAAAGGCTATAAACATAACCATTTACCTGCTATGAGAAGACAAGGAATGAAACAATAATAAGCAAGGAGGAAAGTAGAGAGACAATAGACATAGTAGCAATTTACCTGCTGTAAGAGAACAAGAAATGAGATGGCAGTGAGCATGGGTGATAGCATAGGACATCCATAAATATAGAAACCCACAACCTGTGAGAAGGAATAAAGTAATAGTTTGAATGAATAGTAAAACAAAAAAGTTATAGATTCAGAAACTTACCTGCTGTGAGACAAGAAAGAATGAAATGGTATTGAACATGGATCATAGAACAATAAGATCATAGACATAGCAACCTACCTGCTGTAAGAAGACAAGGAATGAAATGGCAGTAAGCATGGATAACATAACAAAATAACATAGATATAGTAGCTTACCTGCTATAAGGAAACATGGCAGTGAGCATGGATGTAGAAAAGAAGGACCATAGACACAATAACTTACAAGCTGTGAGATGAGAAGGATTGAAATCATAGTAAGCATGGATAACAAGAAACAATGGCCATAGCAACTTACCTGCTGTGAGAGGACAAGAAATGAAATGGCAGTGAACATGCATGGCAAAACAAAAAGACCAGATATAGTGACTTACTCCCTGTGAGAAAATAAGAAATAAAATGATAGTGAACATGAATAACATAATAAAAAGACATGAGACACAGAAACCTACTCCCTGTGAGATGACAAGAAAGAGATAGCAGTGGGGATGGATGGTATAACAGAAAGACTATAGCAACAGCAACTTACTTGCTATAAGATGACAAGGAATGAACATGGGTGATATAACAGAAAGACCACAAGCAGGGCAACTCACCCACTATAAGAAGACAAGGGATGAACATGGATAGCATAATAGAAAGGCTAGAAATGATAACTTACATACTGTGAGAGGACAGAGAATGAAGTAGCAGTGAGCATGGATCATGGGACTGAAAGATCACAGACACAGCAGCTTACATCCTGTGAAAAGCAAGAAACAAATGGTAGTGGAGATGGATGGTAGAACAGAAAGACCATAGACATGGTAGGCAGCTTACCCACTGTGAAAAGAAAATATCATTGAGCATGTATGACAGATCAGAAAGACCATAGACATAGTAACTTACATCCTGTGAGAAAACAAGAAATAAAGTGGCAGTGAGTATGGATGTTATAATAGAAAGACCATGGTACACCAGCTTACAAGCTACAAGAAGACAAGGAATGAAATTGCAGTGAGCATGGATTGCAAACAGAAAGGTATGGCAACTTACATCCTATAAGAAAACAAGAGGTGAAACTGGCAGTGAGCATGAATGGCACAATAGAAAGACCAGACACAACAACTTACAGGCTATGAGAAGTCAAGGGATGAAATGATAGTGAGCATGAATGGCATAACAGAAAGACTCAATACAGTAACTTACCCTCTGTAAGATGGCAAGAAATGAAATGCAGCATGTATTGATGGCAGAATAGGAAGACCACAAATAAAGCAACTTACAAGCTATGAGAAGATGTGGGGTGAGATGATAATGAGCATGGATGGTAGAACAGGATGATCAGACACAGTGACTTACTCCCTACAAGAAGACAAGAAATGAGATAGCAGTAAGTATGGATGGCATAACAGAAAGGCAACAGACACAGCAACTTACAACCTGTGAGAATGAAATAATAGTCAGCAAGAATGGCAAAACAGAAAGGCCACTGGTAATGTAACTTACCCGCTGTGAGAAGACAAAGAACAAAATGGCAGTGAGCATGGATAGCATAATGGAAAGATCACAGATACAGCAACTTACATCCTGTGAGAAGACAAGGAATAGATTGATGGTAAGCATGGATGGCACTAGATTAAAAGGAATATAGACACAGTAACTTACCCACTATGGGAAGACAAGGAAAATGGCAGTGAATGTGGATGATGTGAAGAAATTCTATAGCCTAAGACATAGTAACTTACCCACTGTGAGAAAACAAGTAATGAGAAGGCAGTAAGCACAGATGGCATAACAGAAAGGCCATAGACAAAGCAGCTTACATCCTAGAAAGGATAAGGAATGAAATGGTAGTGAGCATAGATGGCATGATAGAAAGACAACAGACATAGCAACTTACAACCTATGAGAAGACATGAAATAAAATGATGGTAAGCATGGATGACATAATAGAAAGGCCACAGACACAGCAACTTACAAACTGTGAGAAGAAAAGAAACAAAATGGTAGTGAGCATGGATGGCATCATAGAAAGACCAAAGACAGAGCAACTCACTTGCTATAGGAAGACAAGAAATGAACAAAAGTAAGCATAGATAGCATAATGGAAAGATCACAGACACAGTAACTTACCCGCTGTGAGAAGACAGGCAATGAAATGATAGTGAGCAAGGATGGTCAAAAAGATAGACCACAAACATGGCAACTTACAATCTATAAAAATAAGGAATGAAAAGGCAGTGAACATGGATGGCAGAACAGAAAAACCACAGACACAACTTACCACCTGTTGTAGAATTGCAAAATTTCATTGCTATCAGTTCTAATTACCTAGCTGTTAGAGGTTTCTTACCTGTAATTAATGTTTTCAATTCAGTGCTAGCTATGTGAATGTGTGTTTCAATTGCACACTCACCAAGACATGTGGAAACCATGCTGCTATTCCCAATTGAGCATTCCAGCTATGTTCTTTCCAGAAATCATTCTGTATCCTTTTAGCTTTTAATAGCCTCCTTAGTGATCTAAAGTAGAGGTTGTCAGCAATGTTACCATTACCAGATTCACATGCTACATTCCTGTTCACTGCATATTTGACACAGATGTCCAGGTTCACTTGCTGAGCAGAGACCAGCAATGTTTCCAACACTTCATCATCCAGGGCTTCTGCTGTGTTGTCAAGGAGTCTAGTACAATCAGCATGCTCTTCATTCATTTCTTTAGTCAATGTGTCAAATTCATTTTATATTATGAGAACAAACAGACTGCTCACCTCTCAAACATAGACACTTCTTGGGAGGATACTCTCTGCCTTCTAGCATGCCAAAGTAACCATTTCTGTTGAAGATATGCTCAGCATGCTCTTGAGCCAAAACTGCTGCCTCTTGGATACTCTTCCCTTGCTCCAGAAGTTCACCAAATGCCACTGCATCCATGGCATCAAATTTGGTGAATATAGCAATGACAGGTACTAATGACAAGCTTAGCAAAGGGCATGAATCACTAATCCTGCTTACCACTGCCTGTTCCACATGTTGAGAAGAACACCTCCTCTGCCCTGGTGATTGGCCTTGACTCCTCATTCATCGGAATGCAATACCTATTGGGAGCAACATTCAGATGAGTGCCAGAGCAATACTTCATAGATGAAGACCATATGGCATGGAGGCGATCTCGCAGGGCCCTGTTGTTCGCACGATCTTCAATGAACGATTGGACCTTTCGCAATTCATCCACTCTTCCCGCCTCAAAACCACAAGAGTCATGGAAAACAAAGCTGTCATTGCTTTGGAATGTAATTTCGTGCTCTATGTCGTGTTCGCCACGCTAGAACTTCTTGTCAAAGAGTAGTTTGTTCTCATGAAGTATGGACACCCACGCCTTCGGTTCCTTTCACATTAGTGTCGACCTTAATGGACCCGTTAATAAACGATGGCTTGCTTTTGCAAAGGAAACACAGCACCAACCTTGTTACCACCCCGGTCACAAACAATTGGAAGCTCCGTCGTCTTGCAGACTCTTTGGAGGAGTGTTGTCTTGCCAGCATTGGCTCGTCCGATGACAAGTATGCGGAATTGCGGGAATCTATTCCTGACGGTAGCAGTACGAGACGACATGGCGGATATCGATGAACGAGATTTTCGTAGGGGGAGATGTTAAGATGCCAGAGGAGAGCGGAGACAAGACTAGAAGAAGGGCATCCGCGCGCAATACATGCGGCGTTCACGCGCCCCGGCTCTCTGCCGGCATGAGAGAAGAGTCCAATCGAGCGGCGCATCGCCCTCCATCTGTACACGTGTCGACCGTAGCTCCATTAGATGCAAGTATCCGCAAAATCAGCGTTCCCCATTTGCCTTGTCCCCCACGCAAGATACATTACGACCAGAGTCACCAAGTTGGAGCATTCATCATAAAGCTACAGTGCTTTAGAGAGAACCTACGGCGTGAGTTCCTGACAGCGGAGGGGCGCGACGCCTTTGGACCACTCAGCACCAGAATGAAAACAGTTAGGATCTGCAAGCTCAAGAAATGTACCGGTGATAAATCATCACGCATTGCCAAAAAGTATCCAAGTTCGGCACGCCTTTCTGCTTTCACAATCTGGTCTCGCAGAATGAAGAACATCGATATTCGACTTGCACTGAGAAAGCCTTCAAGCTCAGGAGCGGGTGAGCCTGACTCTCCGGTCATCAGGCGGTCTTAGACCCTTCTACCCGAGTTCTCACATGCACAGGCAGCTCGACATCACGAAAGTAAACGCACGACCAGTTGTTGGATTACGCGCCTTTCTCGGAGGCGCCATTATAGATGCACGGGAAGTAGTCAGTCGTCGCCATGATTTCATCATCGACGGGACTCGCAACTGAGTGGTTTGCATCTCACTGGCAGATGCTGGGACTCGAGGCACTGAAAGATTCGTTGACCAGACGCGACAACCTTTGAGAGGTCAGTCGTAACTCCTGCTTCACGTGTGGACGACGGTCACGGTTGATCGCCCATAATCAATATACAAACGTTGGGGTGGGTTGCCTCCGCCAACTTTTCTTTACCAACTTTGATTTGTCGGCGTCCAACAACAACCGCATTGGCTTTACCCTACCGAGTTAAGGGGGGAGATCTCGCTGGGTATAGCTCTATATAATACTGGTGGGTTTTTGTGAGCCATGTATTTCTTCTCTTTCTGACCACGTCGGTGTCGACTAAGGCACACTCGTATCAGCTCAGCCGTCACACTATGGACTATCATTCGAACTACCTAAGGCACACTCGTATCAGCTATAGGTAGTCACGTCACGTCAATATGTCGAAGTAAATGACTGTCTCACCTCAGCCGTCACAATACGGACTGAGGGAGAGAGGAAAGAAGGACGAGAAATTTTCTCTGGGCAACATCGTGTCACGTGTGAGGTTCAACAAGATCAAGAGCGGTATCGAGCTGTATGGATTCAGCGTCAAGAGGTCCAGGCCAACTTAACCTATTTTGGACGTCGCCAACAGTCGGTGTAAGGACATCTATTCACCCGCGCCTGCAGCGCACATGCACCTCAGAGTTTGGAGAGGCATCGTTAGGTCCCGAACAAGGGCGGCAGGTCTGCGAGCAGATTTTCCTGCCGAGTAGAAGCATGGTTTCGCTTAATGTGCATGTAAAGCGAACGCTGCTGGTATGCTGTGCCGATGGTCTCGGACTCCAGTTAAATAATAGGGCTCCATGCTCGGTGCTGTCGCTCGGAATTGGTGGTGGTGCGCTACGGGGTGTCCTTGATCCACCCGTGACATTCGCCATGGGTCCCCCAGCGGGAGGATTACCACTCCGAGCGGCCGCCATTACCGTCTACGAGTCGCCATCAAGCGAATACGAGGCATGAAGCAAAGCCCCTATGGATGAGACACGACTTGCTCAGAGCCTTGTTGGAGGCATACGGCGACAGGAGATTCTCCACAGCAACGTGGACGACTGCGTCAAGATCAGGGTGACGCGGACGCAGGGTAGACTCTGCTAGCGTACCACTAGCGCACCGCTGCCCCCTGAACCCACAGAGGTGCACCAACCCAAAGCCTGCATGCGACCATCTCTCTCCCACAATTATCGCTGCTCACGTCCCTTTCTTTAGCACTTCTGGTCATACCACGACCATTATCACTCTGCAGTAAAATCCATAAAACGAGATCAAGAGTCGGACAATTCCGGTAGTTTCATACGGTAATTATAATAAACGTTGGAATCATATAATTTCCACGCCGGATATAATGTAGCGGAAAAAAGCTGCAGACGTCATCCAAAAAATCCCCAATCCCGGTTCGTTGCCGTTCCCCTCCTACCTCCTTCCCAGCCCACTCAGTTCCCATACCATCTTGCTCTGGAAGAACGGAATCCTTCCAAGTATCCACATGACACATGCTCGGACCGTCGCAGAGTCTATCGGACACCACCAAGCTATCCTTTCTTGATACTTCATACCCTCGACGGACGTCAAACGTTTCGCCAACTGAATCACCTCCAGCGCGCGCGCGCGCCGCGTGTCGGCAAATTCGCGCAGGATCACATCCGCTTTAGAGAGTGGCTCGGTCTCAGCAGCACGGATGTGCTTGGTCAACGCTTCGCCGAGGAAGACGGCATCACGGATCCCGAGGTTCATTCCTTGTCCGCCGGTGGGGGGGTGGATGTGAGCGGCATCGCCCACGAGGAGGATTACGCCGCCTTGCTCTGCATCATCTTCACCGCCAAGGCGGATGAAGGGGGTATCAGCGATTGCGGAATGGTTGCGGAAACGCGAAGACCAGATGACGTCCTTGATGCGTATTGGTTTGGGGCTAGGGTTCACAGCCGGGTCTGATGCAAGACAATACGGTCCAAACCGGTCGACGAGTCTCTGGAGATATTCCCTGGAAGGCGAGTGGGGGATCTCGCCATCTTCCAATGGCACACCACACGCGATGCGATATGCTCTCTCGGAAGTGGTAAACCCGGTCCCAGCGGCTAGAGACTCGTTGAAGGTGTGTGGTAAGGCGAAAAAAAGGAAGACATTATTAGGGGACAATGTCATGCTCAATGGGCCGTGATTTATGTCCGTGGTGTCAAAGGTGATATCGCCAAGAACCATCTGAGCTAGGTTGTTTTCTGCTTCACCCTCGATGGTGATTGGATCGGAGAAGCCAATCTCAGCCATGGTCCGGACCTAAAGGTTGTGAGACGATAGTCGAATGCAAAGAACGAGAACGGGACTTGCCATAGAGCGTGCACCGTCTGCGCCGATCACATACTTGGCAGTGATCACCCTGCCGTCCTCAAAGACGACGTCACTGAGCTGTGGGTTCGACGCGTTGCGCTTCAGTCCGACCACTTTCAGGGGTCGACGGACGACGACGCCAAGGCTTGCCAATTTCTTCTCGAGTACACGTTCTGTCACGTTTTGTGTGATGATGAGGAAGTACGGGTGTCGAGTGTGCGCTTTGAGACTATCGGTACGGGTATCGACCAGCTTTGTGGAGCGAGTTCCGACGCTCGTCGCAGTAAGCTTTGTGCCCTGCGATACGATGTCATCTCCACAATCTAGTGTGTCCAGCGCCTACGTATGCGGGTGAGACCCGAAATAAGTGAACCGACGAAGACAGCGTACCTCCAGAGTAGCAGCATGAATTGCCATAGATCGGGAACTATTTTGCCCCGTGTGTAGGGCGTCGACGATGATGAGATCATGAACGCCATGATGGAGGAGAGAAATGGCAGCGGAAAGTCCTGCTGGGCCAGCGCCAACGATAAGTACAGTAGTTCGCTCGGGAAGAGACATAGGGAAATGCACACAGAGGATTATAAAGACGCACTTAAGGATTCATGGCCTTTTATACGTCCTCATTGACCAAGCCATCGGTCTGGGACAGCAGCAAAGTGCTGTGTCTAATACGATGAATCGGGTCGGTCAAAGTTAATGGAGTCGGCCATACCAAATGAAGTTACGGCCAAGTTAGGAAATATTTTCTCATATTCTCCGGAAGCCTTGCTCATTTCAAGATCGCAAGTGTCGGAGAACAGTACTTTGACCATTCACAAAGCTTACTTGATATCTTCCCAGTGGCAGGATAACGGGTCATGGCGGTCATTCATACCAGGACGTCGCCCATGGGCTTACGCAGCCCTGGTAACAGCTTCTCGTGATGCATCTGACACCCCTGGGTCCATCATCAAGACGCGGGCCCTACAAGCTGTGCGACAGCCCGAGGGCGTTAGTCGCATTGCTTGATTCACGTCTTTTCATCGGAGGTAGAAACGATCCGATCGAACGCATGAGTCATATTCTTCCAACTGGCCATGCGGAGCCCGTTCGGACTGGATTCGAGGCGGTGTTAGGGTGGGCAGTCATTCTTACGCAAAGATGTCTCGATCATCAAGCCGACTCTACCGTAGTTCCGGCAGCAGGGATTCGCTCTGTGTCCCAGTTCGGCCCATCCACTAAGGCAGAAAACGGGTTTACAGAGATTTCACCGGCCCCGGGGCGCTACGTTGAATGCTGTGTAAGCCAGGATTTCTGCCTATTCTAGAATCGAACCAGATTGAAATGGTGACTCTGATGACGAGGGAAACCAAAAGGATGCACAGCGATCATAGGCGAGGACATAGTAGACACCAGGACGCACAGCTTCAAGGGCGAAACCACAACGGTGCAACGAAACGAAAAACTGACTTGGAGGGTGCGAGGCCGCAAGTATGATGGACGCCGAAAGTCGAAGAGCACCAAACAAATGATGACGACATCCTTCCTGCACTGGTACCTAGTCAACCCAGACGATCCCAGCGACGAAATGACGGCGCATATCCATGTACGACGAACAGCTGTCTCACTACTCTATCAGTGCATCTAAGACATCTAAGAGCAAGACTAGTTTCGACAACCTAGAGATCTATATGAAACTGCACACAAGACGAGAGGTCGAACGTTTTCCACCAAAAGAGCCAGAAGGATCACCAAGAAAACCTTGGTTGCGCTCTCCCACCTTCCCTACCTCCTGCTCAACCCACTCAGCTCCCACGCGATCATTTTCCGAACGAGTGGGATACATCCCAGCAACCACAATACCCCGCTCCGAGCCGCTTCTGAGCTGATCGGACACCACCAGGCTACCCTCTCTCGATACTTCATTCCCACGATGGACAACAGGCGCTGCGTGAGCCAAATCACCTCGAGCGCACGTGCACGCCGCTCTTTCGAAAACCCACGCAGGATCCAGTCTGCTTCGCAGGGCGGCCTGGTCTCGGTAGCACGCATATGTTTTCGGAGTGCGTCGCCAAGGAAAACCGCATCCCGCAGGCCGAGATTCATGCCTTGTCCACCGACGGGGGAATGCATGTGCGCGGCGTCACCCACGAGAAGAACGGCGCCCCCTTTGCCGGACTGTCCTGAGTAGAGGCGGGTGAACATGACATCAGCGATCGCAGTGTGGTCACGGAAACGTGAGGACCAAACAACATCTTTGATGCAGGTCGGCTTTGAGTTGGGGTTCACAGCAGGATCCGATGTAAGAGCATACGGCCCGAACCGGTCGATGAGATCTTGGAGGTATTTCTTGGAGGGTGAACGAGGGATTTCGCCGGCTTCCACAGGTACGCCACACGCAATACGGTACACTCGTTCAGAGGTAGCCACCCGCCCGCTTGCGGCGAGAGATTCGTTGAAAGCGGAGGGCAAGGGGAAGCAAACGAAGAAGTTGTTGGGGGACAATGTACCACTCAACGCACTTTGACCTACGTCAGCAGTGTCGAAAGTGACATCGGCGGTAACACCTTGAGCGAGGATGTTGTGTGCTTCTTTCTGCGCATTTATTGGATCAGAGAAACCTATCCCGGCTGCAGAGCGGACCTACACGCTGTGAGACGACGGTCGAGTAGGAGAGAACGAAAAGAGGCGTTACCACAGAATGCGCACCATCCGCCCCGATGACATATTTTGCAGTGGTTACTCTGCCATCTTCGAAAGTGACGTCGCTGAGCCGTGGATTCGATGCATTGGGTCTGAGCCCCACCACTCTAACAGGTCGATGTATAGCGACACCACATTTTCGTAGCTTTTTCTCGAGTATACGCTCAGTAAGGTTCTGGGGTATGACGAGGACGTATGGATGTCGAGTGTATGCTTTGAGACTCTTGATGCAAGGACTAATAAGCTTTCTAGAGCGCGTTCTGAGATGAGACGTAGTGTCTTTGATGCCTTGCGATACGATGTCATGCCCACAACCAATCGTGTCCAATGCCTACGTGCACGAAGTTGACAAAGAAGAGTGGACAACAAGAAGGACTCACTTCCAGAGTGGCAGCATGAATTACGATGGCTCGAGAAATGTTTTCACCCCGAGGCAAGGCGTCAACGATGACCAGGTCACGAACGCCGTGGTAGAGGAGAGAGATGGCAGCAGCAAGTCCCGCTGGACCAGCACCAACAATGAGAACAGTCGTTCTATCTGGAAGAGCCATGAAAACAACTAGTACGGAGGAGTATGGGGGCGCAACAAAGGCACAGCAGCCTTTAATACACCCTTGCAGACCACGGGACATCACGGTGTGATGTCGACAAGTTTCAAGGATTGTCCAGCGTCAGACCGTCCCGATACCACCCGCGGTACAGGGCGCTGTGGGCCTTTGATTGTATTCCAGGTTCGAGAGTCGGTACCCAAGTATCTCAGCTTTCTGCGCCCATGTCGCTGAATGCACCACTGTCCACCAGCGTCATTGCTGCCACCTCCCGAGGGCACCTAAGCTGCTCGAGAGTCAACGTGTTTTCGATCAATAAGTCGTGCTATACTCACAGCCTGAACTTGGTGTGCGTTTCAGTCATATTTTCCAAATCGCGTTTCGAGGGTCTGGGGAATGCGTGTCAAACCGAGGACGATCGGCATCGACGGACAAAGATAGAAACACATTCCCATCCACCAAAGATCCTCTAGCACGTACATCGTACGTTTTAGTCCAAAAACCACCTTGCCACCAGTCTCGATTGCGCTCTCCTGTGTATACCTGCAACGAGCTGATGACAGCGGTGCAGAAAATGGGACAAGTGCAACATAGATGCATCGGGTCGACATCTACACCAACTATATCCCGTCCAGTGGTATGCCAATTTCCTCCTCCCGGCGACTGGGTTTACGTCGCTCAACAAAAGGTAATCATAAAAAAAAATAGTCGCGTCCGCCCGTAGTGGGCTAATATACCCCCGCCAAGCTTCAACGCTTCTCTGGATGCTCGTTCCTATGATCAACCAGAATCGGCGTCCAAGAAAAAGTCCGGAAAGATCAGGACATGGAAAGGACCCTTTTTTTTTCCTGCTGAATAGCCAGCACTGGAAAGGGAGCCGATACCGCCCCATCGCTCCCACCACACTCACCATGGTTACCGCCAGCTGGCCGACTTCTGGCCGACCAGGGTCACCGCTGTGTATGATTTCTCGCTGTGCACATAGGTGGTCTCTCCCATAGAACCCCGTCGGTCCGTGTAAGCGTCCTTCACCCGTTGAAAAACCACGTGAGTGCATAGATCCACGTTCCGTTATCCGGGGCTAGCTCTTTCACGAGGCATGCTCGAGCAAATCACACATGGCCAGTCCACAAAAAGGTACTGCTAATAGGCGAACCCTCCCCCCCCAAAAAAAATGCCGTCTCGGCACATCTTTGTCCATACCACGACATGTCCAGGCAATAATCTGTGGTCAACCGTCACATACAAACTTTGGAGGGGCGTCTCGTGTTCGTACCCTCAGGCTGTTGAAATAGTCGCGCCTCCAAATCCAACTTCGCTGCCATTCGCGTGGCGGTCGCTCGTACACACGCACTCATACTCATCTCTCCGCTCCTGTGACAACAGCCAGCAATCTGCGTGCTGTACTGGTGCACGTGAAAGCGACCGATCGGCCCCATACGTGGGTACCCGTCCCGCATGACTAGCTGCCGTTTGACTGGGCATTTGGGTAATTACTTGGACGCATGGCCTCGTGTGTTACCCTTCACATGCTTGTCCACCTCGTTACTTGAGTAGAATGACACAATCTTCATACATCCAGTACTCTGTACATCCAGAGGGATATCCGGATGGAAGAAAAAAAAAGGTACGAATGAACGGTCATCATCGTAAACACATTTCTAAAGGAATAGGAAATGACCAGCATCAGCATCATTCACCTCCGACCCAACCCGCTCAACTCCCAAGCCATCTTCCGCTGCATAAACGGTATCTTGCCCATCACCCACAACACCCAATTTCGAAACGTTGCCACACTGATCGGCAACCACCAAACCACCCTCTCCGTGCTCTTGGACCCTATGACCGTCAACAGCTGCTTGGTGAACCCAATCACCCCGAGCGCGTGTGCATGGCGCACCGCGCCAAAGTCGCGCAGGATCGCGTCCGCATCCGAGAGCGGCTGGGTCCCCGCAGCGTGCATGTGCTTCGTCAACGCCTCACCCAAAAAGACCGCATCACGCAAACCGAGATTCATACCCTGCCCACCAGCTGGGGAATGAATGTGCGCGGCATCACCGATGAGAATGATTGCGCCTCCCTCTGGTTCTCCGGGTTGCGGAGATTGTGAGGATCCGAGGCGCGTAAAGGCCGTATCAGCGATCGCAGCATGGTTACGAAACCGGGTCGCCCAGACGACATCCTTGATACGGATGGACTCTGACCTGGGGTTGACGGAAGGATCAGATGATAAAGTATATGGCGCGAATCGATCGATCAAGTCTTGAATGTATTCCTTTGAGGGCGAGTGTGGAATTTCTCCGTCTTCCAATGGGACACCAGAGCCGATGCGGAAGAGTTGGCCGGTGAGAGAAGGGTGACCATTGGCGATGAGGTATTCGTTGAATGTGTGAGGCATGGGGACACAAAGGAAGAAACTGTTAGGAGACAGGGTGCCTCTGAAAGCAGCACGGTCGATTGGGGCGTCAAAAGTGACGTCGGCGAGGATCATCTGTGCGAGGTTGGCCACTTCTTCCCCCCCTTTATTCATTGGATCAGTGAAACCGATACCGGCTGTAGTACGAACCTGAGTGTACTAGTGAGCGTAGTGACATCAAACGCGAAAAAAAGGACTTACGACCGAGCGTGCTCCATCAGCACCAACGACATATTTCGCCGTGACCACGCTGCCATCGTCGAACGTCACGTCTGTGAGCAAGTTGTTCTCAGTATTGCGCTTCATCCCGATGACCTTCATAGGTCGATGGATAGTCACGCCTGAGCTGGTCAGCTTTGAAAGCAGAGCATGCTCTGTCAGGTTCTGAGGGACGAGAATAGCGTATGGGTGACGCGTGTATTGCTTGAGACACGTGATATCCGAATAGATCAGGGTGTGTGCGCGCGACCCGATTCCAACCTTGGTAACCTTGTCTCCCTGGGATATGATGTCGTCCCCGCACCCGATCGTGTCGAGGGCCTTTTCATGGGTCAGAGGTGGGGGGTTCGCGAACGGCCAGAGTGGCAAGCTTACCTCGAGGGTGGCAGCGTGAACGATGAGGGCGCGCGAGGTGTTCTCGCCATGCTCGACGGCGTCCACGATGACGAAGTCACGACAGCCGTTGTGGAGGAGCGACAAGGCGGCGGCAAGGCCGGATGGACCAGCGCCTACGATGAGGATGGACGTACTAGCAGGAAGAGGCATAGCTGGGTGATGCGGAACATGGGCTGGCTTAAGTACGTTTGATAAATGGTCGTGGGCAACTCGACGTGGAACGCAAAGCAGAGTGCAGAGAGCAGTTGTGAATGACAAATCAGGATGACTCGCCACTCCGCCGATCGCACTCGCCAGCCGCATCAAATTGCCAAAAACGTGCCATTTAGCCCCTGTACCGACTTGTGTCGGCAGTAACGCGCTTTAGCTGATGCTGCGGACCACCCACCCAAGACGCAAAAATGCATAATTCTAACCATCCATGTCTACCGTACCGTCCAGACAACATAGATACGTGGAAGTCAGGGTTACGCCCGACACTTCACCTCCCCACCCCCCACCATCGCAATCGTCGCACCAAGACACCACCCCAACTCCGTTCCCCTGATCCGCTTCCCGAGCTCCACCTCCCGCCCAGTCCCAAATTCGTACCCAAGCCTCAACAGGGCGTGCATGAACGTCAGATCCAAACACCACTCTGGTCGGTCTTCCAACTCTTCCATCACTTCTCGGTTGGCACCCCAATGCTCCACCCAGCTGCTCCGCCCCCCGCAGACCCGGCGCGCGAGCGTCGCAATCGTCGATACCGTGATGCGCGGCTGAGTGTCTTGAGGTGTTGAGGGTATCAGGGGCATAATCCGATCGTAGAAATACGACAGGAGAAGGATCTTGCCCGTCGGGAATGCGTCCAGTAGCGAGGGCTGGTAGACACCATTGAACGAGCACGGTTTGACCTCGCATATCCTACCTGTTGTCAACACCAGAGAAAAAGTGCAAAGACTGACGACGCACGCATCCTTGGCCATGACCAACTCCAAAACACGATTGCACGCCTCAAAACTCCCCACGTCCTCCCCCGTCATCAGCACTTTGACCCTCTTGCCCCCTCCCAAAGGCACTTCTACCTCCTTATCCGTCTTTTGTGCCAGACACGGGTTCGCTACCCGCCGTACCGCACCCTCCCCGCTCACCCGCGCCATCCTCAGCCCGTCCATGAACTCTACCACCCGATGCACGCTCTCCCTCGCACTTTTCAACCCATATCCCAGATACGAATGCTGATATAGCACCCTCTCGTCCCCCCCAATCACCAACGCATACTTGTGCTCTCCGTCCTTAACCACCTCACCGACCGCCTTCTCCGGCTCAAACACGATCTGCGTCGACCCGCCCCCCAAATCAAGCACCGCATACGTCGTCGCATCCCCAACGACCGCCCCCGCCGCCCGAACCGCACCCATCAAGTAATTCACCGTCATCCACGCGTACACCCCTTCCTCCCTCCCATCCATAATCACCACCCCTTCCCGCTCTGGTATCCAAAACGGGTAACGCACCCTCAGCCGCCCCTCCACCGCCTCCAAAATCGCCGCGCTCTCCACGCCACCGAGCAACCGCAGCCCCGCCGTCGCCTTGACCGCCACCGGCGTACACGCACGCAGCCCCGCCGGGACGACGCGCACCGCTTCCTCCAGGAGCACGTCAAGGCTCTCCGCAGCCTCCTCGGGCGTGCGCCATTGGGGTGCGGACAGACCGGGCTGTACCATGCGGAAGACCTCGTATTCGAACGAGGGCGCGGCGTGGCAGTTGTGGAACTTGTAGATGTGGATGCGCGACCCGGTCGAGCCTGCGTCGATCATGAGGGCGTATTGCACGAGCGGGCGGTGGGCGTCGTACGGCGTCGTGCAGTGCACAGTTTTGAGCGGGTCCGGGTCGGTCTCGGGCGAGGTGGGTATCGGTAGTGGAGGGGCGGCGTCAGCGGCGGAAGGTGGAACAGTGGGGAGCACGTTATCGAGCGCTGCGCCCGTCGTCTGCGTCTCAAAAGGTATCTTTCCTTGTGGTGGTGGGTAAATGTCCTCTAGTCCAGGCGTTGGGAGATCTGGGACGGGAGGGAGGGATGTGTGAATGAGTATACGGGCCCGTGAGATCGACGAAGGGCGTACTCGCTGAGAGGGCGTCTCCACGGGGACCGAAAAACCAGACGAGCCCCAAGAGTACGCCGCACCCTATTGCTATCTTTTTCCAAGCGAGCTTCTTGCCAGGTCGACCTGGACCCATCCCACCTTCGAGACGCTCGTAGGTGGCGTTCCTCGTGGACGTGGCAAACATGGGAGCGCGAAGGTTGGAGAGTGTTCGACCACGAGGCTCACGGCCCTGGTCAACAGAAGTGGAGAACGCCGAGCGGTGTTCTCGCGGAATGTTGGCCGTTGGAAAGAAGATTGCTGTAGACCGCCGTTAAGCCGTGTCAATGTTTTTTTCCATTTGACCTCTGGTTTCGCAGGGCACTTTTCTTCCCATGCACGCATCGAGTGATGAGTCTTTCAGTACAGGAGTACACCCAACAGTTTCGGATTCAATCTAGCGAAGTACATCAAGCAATGATGAGGCAAGTTAGATTCAAGAGTGCTAAGTTTTTCAATCAACGGGGGTTGGGGTTACGACGACGCTCCAAACCAGTGAAACAGGGGAGAGTGGACATATTTAGCAGTACACGGAGCATCGAAGATTATAGCCGGGACGTGTAAAGACAAGACATAAATCGTTTGAGAAAAGGGAAAGAAGCCTGCAAGCAAGAGGACAGCCCGGGGTATAGGAGAAACACAAAAAACCACGAAGAGGACATCATGAATCGGGGAACTCGGGACATTCGATGTGGTGGCTGCAGAGCAAAGCCTGGAAGGTCATCGCTCGCTGCCTCCACACCTCGCTCTCCCGCTTGTAATGTTCCAGATTCTGCTCCAACTCTCGCTGGTATTCCAGCTTACGCTTTCGACTGCGACGAGCTGCGATTGTGTTTTGACGTCGCTTTGCCTCAATCTGCTCCTGCTCCGACGGTGTGGGAGTCGGACCATCCTCGGCAAGTTGATCTTCTTCGTCACCAGGCCCGGCAGTGCGAAGTCGCTTACGACGCCAGGTGGCGGGAAGCTCCTTCCGCGATGTAGCAGAAGGTATAAGATACTTGCGCGATTGGGTGGGTGCGTCGATCGGAACGAGCGACTCGGGGACAATGTTCTTGCGAGTACCAGTAGTGGCGGACTTGCGCTTCGTGGAGGGAAGCGGGGAAACGCTAGGAGAGTCGACGAATGGGGTGCTGGGAGTCTCTAGGCTGTACATCTTGTCTAGGTTGGGGAGATGAGGAAGGACGGGTGGCTCATGTTGTGGCGGTTTCGACGCTTGATACATGGCGGTATCGAGGTCGCCAAACAGAGATGGGAATTCGCCAAACGAGTCAGCCCCAAAGTCACCCATCAGCGGACTCGTCATGATGTCCGCATGGATGTCAGAGCCGAGAGCAGGAGTGTTGAGCAAATCATCGTCAAGAGGGGAATCAATGAGCGGTGATGTGAGATACTCGTTTAAATCATTGGACATCTGAAGCTCTGGTGTGGCTGCCGTGAAGCAAAATGAGCCAGGCTATAAACACACAACGAAAAGAACTAACCATTAAGCACGTCCATGAGAGACCTGATCGCCTCTGCGTCCGTTGCGTCCGTCACGTCCGCAGCGGTAGCAACTGGCACAGAGTCCTCCGATGGGACATCAACTGTACCATCATCGCCTGGATTCTGAGACAACATGGTTAAATAGTTGGAGCAAAGACTTTCAAAGTTGGGCGAAGACGAAAAGGTTTCAGGCGATTGCAACGAATATACTTCTTCAGAGTCACTTGTTCGGTGTGGAGTTGTGCGAGGAGCAACTGGCAAAAATTGGGGTATTCCATAATGGGCAGCAAGATCCGAAATGTTATTGAAGACCGGGTTAGACGTCCGGGGACGTGCAGAGCGAACGTTTATCGCGGCATGGCGATTAGACGAGCTTGAAAGTCTGGAACTTTCAAGAACAGCGGGCGATAAGACCTGATGACCGGGGTTGGGTGACAGACCGGGATGGTAGGAGATCGGCCGACGGTTTAGAAGCGACTGCAATCGGAAAACATCTTGATTTGGAGTGTGAGATGAATATTGATCTGAAATTGCGGAGTGGAGTGGGATAACTGGAAGAGCAGTGGGGCCAGGCGACAACGTGGAAGGCCTGGCGGTTCTGGAACCATGAGACGATATGATTAGCGCCTCATTCTCAGCGGAAGAGGTATTGAGTGTGTCCGCGTGCGGCAAAAGTTCAACGTGACTCGGAAAGCACTGAGTCGCCCGTGACCTCGAAGGTCGCGCCGATGCTGCCCGTGATTGCCCGGGAGAGGACGAACGAGGCAGATCGGGCGAGCTCGGGATCCACGCACAGTGGGAAGATGCTGACATGACAGCGCAACGCAGAATGGTGATTTCAGTCGAGAGACAGAAACCCGTATGGAAGCACGTTTTGCGCAGCGGAGCCGAGCGAGCCACACGTAGTACAATGAAAGACAGAGACTGAACTGAATCACTCACGGAAGGGGTTGGGGAGAGTACAACTGACTCAAGGACGACTCAGGAGCAGTGCACTGTCTGCTCCAAGGGCGGGAGATGAGGGGAGGAAAGAAAAACGGGATGCCACAAAATTCTGACTCGGCCGGCTTTTAAAGGATCCAATTTCATAGCTTTTTAAGCCCAGAACGCGCGTTCCCGAACGGCGGGAAAATGCACCGCCCCGCCGACCAACCCATGCAACCAGCATCGCTGGCGTACAAAATTAGACACAATCGTAGTAGATTGAAAGAAAGGACGCAAAAGACATGAAACAGGCCATCGAAATCCGTCTAGCAGCGAAAGAAATGCAGCATTCATACGCCAGAACGAGGGAGCATGCAGCTCCCGACGGCTACGGAAATCCTAAACAGCCACATCCCCACTCAGCCTCCGTGAGACTGCTGAGTCACAGGGGCGTCAGTAGCCGTGATAGCCGACGACAATCTAACCGAAACCTATGAACACCTGGCTATCAGATGCCTGCCCAGTTCTCGCTTCGCCGCAGTTCCGAGCGAGCTAGATCGGCATCTCAGCACGCAGCATCCATCTCCCCAGTCGAAATGGACCAAAAGCCGCACTCACCCCGCAGAATGAACAAAATATTCAGACTTACGTGTCCCCGGTGTCCAGCAAGCTTACCGAGATGACTCGGTGCAGGTCGTACCCCTGAAAACCTCAGTTCTGATCAGAAGACAGCCCGCCACACTTGGAGCACATGATAGCGCAGCACGATATATACCGACGTGACAGACCAGTGGTCCCACTTCTCCGTGGACTTTGGCACGTCACACTGATCTATGTGAGACGAGGAAGGCCACGCAATTGAGTTGACGCTGAACGAATTTCACAGTCCAAGGTCGACAGGACCCGACCACACGCACGAGAACCGCCATGCGGAGGTGACGACGCGAGTGCGAAAATGCCAAACGGTTTTCCCGTGGGAAAAAGGAAAAGACAATTAAATTTCACTGAGGCGCAGCAGGGCTATGTGCACCCGCTCGCCACCTATGACGTTACTCTTTGAGAAAGTGAATTGCTTAACTACGCCAGGAGAAAGGCATGCGAGAGTGCAGTGGAAAATCCTCACCTAGGAGAAACATCACCAGCGGGCACTCGAATACCCAATTGACAAGGGCGACGTGCCATCATTGTGGATTTATGCGAGTTGACGAGGGAGGAGAATAGTTGGCCGCTGTGGAGAAAGCAAGATGAAAACAGTCAAACACGAACTCGAACAAACGAGATGATTATATCATCCACTTCAGATTTGGATCAGATGAAAGTTTGGTTACGCATGTACCACCGCCAATAGTACCAACGCGTACTACACAACTGACGATACCGTTACTAGAATCGGTGCACCGTTCGCAGCCCAATGGAACAGCCTCGCTCTCCGCGCTCCGGCACACGCTTCAGGGCGTCCTGAAGGCAGCGCAAACGTCCTTGGCCCGAAAATTTGCATTTGACTCGGACAGCTGTTACCCGAGAGGACAAACGGAATTACGCCCAGAATTTGGGATGACAACGCAGCACAGATCTGACAGTCCATTCTGGTGCCATCCAACTCGTCACGCGGAAGATCCCGGTTGTTCACCCTTGGATAACGTGGATCAGCATTCTGATCAATGTATAAAAAGGCCCGTCCCGATCACTGATCACTATCACCTTCACTCTCACTCACTGATTAACTCGCTCGAACATCAAGACTTTTCACAATGACCAAAGACGCTTACGATGAAGTGAGGAGATCGGGCTAGATACCCCACACAGGTTACTGAGGAGTCTCCTTCTGAAGGTCGTTAACGCCCCCCACAAGGCCAAGCTCTCCCACGAGATCATCGCCGCTGCTGCTGCCTACGAGGTCAGTTGACCTCTTTGGGAACGAAACGTGCTGACCACCTTGTAGGCAGCAAAAGCATGGAACCAGCACAAAGAGAAACAAGGCGTGGAAGTCAGTCACGCCAAGGCAAAACAATTCCTGTGCGTTCGTACATACCAGTCTTAGGCACAATGATTTTACAAAGTGGGATTAGGGCGGCTGCTAGCGCCGCTTTCATCGATAGGATGGTCGAAACCAAGGGTCTCGATGCCATTGACCGGGCGAAGGCGAAGAAACACGGTGAGTACTGGTAGAAGGGCAGGACTTTCAGTGCCTAATTACCGGACACAGCTGAGGAACACCACGAAACCTACGCCTCGCAGGAATACCGCTGATTCACTGTATCAAATATTGTGTGTCTTTCGAACTGTAGTAGCTATTGTGAAATAACCCGCACTGCTGTACACTGTACACCGAGGGTAGTCGTCGTGCTGCCACTTCGATACCAGCAGGGTAGCTTGATCCACTACAGGCGGGCGACCCGACCAAGCCGATCCAGTGCTCAAGCCGCGTCGCGGGGTCTCCTATGACCAAACGCTCAGTGCTCCACCCGAGGATGAGCTCGATCGCGGCTGTGCAGCGGCCTTTTATGCGAATCTCGACCACCACTCGGAGGCGTGCATATCCTAGCGCTCCCTGTTTCCCTCAGGGAACCGAATCGCGGCTGTGCAGAAACGGGTCTACCGGAGTGTCAGACAAGCACCCCGACCGACCTTGCTTCCTTTCTGTCCTCTGCAGGTGATCTGCCTACAGCGGACGGAAAGGGAAGTATTCCCGAACGAGCAAGAAGGGCAGATGACTGGAGCGAGGACATCTAAGGAGGGTCGTGCACGCCAGTGTGGTAAGAGTACTACAAGGTACATTCAGGCCCGGGAGGGAGGGGTCCAGAATGAGCTGTGTCTGGCGCAGAGGCGACTAGGACGCGTTCCTGGGCGCTGGCACTTTGTGCACGAAAGCTCCGGCGCTGACCTTGATGCTTGGTGTACTAATTTTATCTTTGGACGTATGGAAGCGACGTCGCGAGCTGGTCGTAAATACACCACATTTCCGGCAGCGCACGTTTAATGGCAGCCCGGAAGTGGCCAGACGAATGTTTATATTGTGGGCTCATTTTGACACGGATCGGCGGGTGTTATGTTCCGGAGTGACATAAAAGAGCGTTGGGTGCTCCTCCGTTGCTGGGCTGCAAGGACAATATATGGCATAGCCCATCTTTCCTTAATCGCCAGTCTTTATTACCTCCATAGTCCGTCCACACTTTATACCCCCCCCTGATCCGTCCCACGGCCTTCCGTCACGTCCAACCATGCGCTCCCTCTCCATTGCCCTGGTCCTCGTCGCCCTCTCCATGCCATATCCCGTCTCATCAGCCCGCCCTTCACGGTCGCCGTCACCACCTCAGCGCCGCAACACGAGTGCTGGATACTTTGTGCCAATAGACGGAGGCGGAAGTTTGCTGACCGTGTGTACTGTTACCAGTCTCTTGCCCATGGGCTGACATCATCATCTCGTCGTTCGCCTCCGTAGCAAGTGCAAGGCACGTACCCCCCAGGACTCGGAGAACCCATCAATATCATCATATCCGCCAATTCCGATTCAGCAGTTCTTCAGAGTACTGTGAACAACGGGGGGCTGATCAACTATTTCCAGTCAGTTACGTTACTCGGTCGCCATGTCTTTTCTCAACCATGTTGGCCTGTATAGGTCCTTTGGTTTCTCGACCGAATGCCTGGGCCAACACTCTGGTGATAATCAAGGCGCGAACCTTGGTGATGGGAACGGATACGGTACACGCTCTTTCTCCTCGGATGCAACCCCCTTCCGTGCTGATGTGTTTCAATTTCGCAAGTAAACCAGACGGCGGTCATAAGATGGGACTACAACAATGTTCAGCTCGGTACTTGCGAAGAGACGCTCGAAGGTGGTAATCACATCCGTTACTGGGTCCAAAACGGCCCCAAAGCTGATACTGGAGCGGTCTTCCTCGCTGTATCCTACGAGCTGCCGATCTCGAGTACGTTTCAAGCTTGTCTCTACCGATTCCTCTCACATAGTATCGCTGATAGTGCAACACAATATCATCGTGAACGGGTCAGTGTTTGCAGCATCACCCGAGTCTGTCCGCTGACGTGGTGCGATAGATACAACCTCGGTCGTGATTGGTTAGTTGGCAACGCCACCGCACAATCGAGCGTTATCCCTACTTCCAAGGACACAAACACGAGCACGTATTCGGGCTCGACATCTTTCAGTGGATATACCTACAACACTACCGTCAAATACCTCCCTGGTTTGCTCCAGAATACGAGCGTCGGCATAAATCATTACCAGACTGTCGCTGTCAACGGCACCAATGCCATCGATGGTCTCGTGGCTGTGATGACAGTCAAGATCACGAATCGGCCGCCCGCAACCAGCAGGTGCGTCCCTCTCCACCCTACAAGGGATAATGGCATAGTCGCTTCATCTCGATTTTCATGTCGGTATCACCCAACCGAGGCTGACTGCGCTCATGGACAGTGCGGAGAGGTCGCATAGACCCTTGATCGCGTATTGGATACCTCTCGTGCTTGGGTGTTTGGTGCTCGTTTCGTCACTATAGACTTGCCATGCATATCGCACCACCGCCTCAGGCTCGGACGGATCCGGAAGCCAACAGGTCCGGCATCCCAACCCACCAATCACGACTCGGATCCTTTTGGGGTTCAATTGTCATTTCTTTCCTAGAGTTAACCCGATACCTCGTTCGCTACTGATACTGACACCCGCTGACGTCTTGTAATGACCCATTGACTGAACAAGCCGGATCTCTTGCTCTGCTCCGTACCATATTCCTCTGTTACCCCATTAACTGTATGTGCTTAACGTGATTCTCATTAGAGTCCTTGGTATGGACGCTTTTATTATCAGTGTATCTATGAGATCGTGGTTGTGTTGCACCCAACCATGTATTGGCCCGTAAAATATGCAATACCAGATTACTTCCTTGGCGTACTGGGATGGGTGAGTAGCGTAGAACCATGCATTCGTTCGCCGAGAGGGACGCTATTCAAGTGAGGCTCGAAACAAGGGTGCGATCTGCAGAAATGAGGTGCGCATGAAAAAGACCGTTCTCCGGCAGTTCGAGCTAGGTTGCTGTTCGCCCTCAATCGTGCGACCTAGCGATTCGACTTTTTCTTTTTTTTTTCTGTCTCAGACGGGGTCTGACGTCGACGCGACCGCCTCGGAAAGACGGAACGCCGTACGCGAGGGACTGGGTCGACGCGATACGCGTGCCCGCGTTTTCGGGGGCGCATCCAGGTTCTATGCAGACGTGACCCCGATCGAACGGGGTTTGCTTTTAGGACCGAGTAGAGGATACGGCAGAGCGTCGGCGCGGACCGGACGGGGTTGCCAATGGGCCGTTCGTGCGCGGGGTGCGGGCGGACGAGACGGATAGAGAAAACGCGGGCTGGGCGTTGGGGGGTGGCGGCGGTGAGGCATGACGGAACGGGCGTGCGGGGCCGATCGTTGTAACAGGGGGCGCGTGATTCCACCGCGTGGAGACGTGTACAGGGAATGTCTATCTCGATGGTCGTCGGATCGACGCCACAAAGATAGTGTGCCGAGCGAGAGATTGGCGACCGGCTAGGGTCGTCAGTGACAGTGGGAATGTCGCGTGCTGACTGAAGCGTTAGCCCTAAACGTGGTGGGGAACTGAGACGTCCAAAGCCGGCATGTAAATGGCAGAGAACGAGGACACCGGGTTGTAGACTGGTCAGTATAACAAAGGACAGGGCGCGCGGGAAATATACTCTGTACCTGGCAAATTGTATCAACCATCAAGGTAGAAGGGGAAATTACATACATTCTAAGCTCTCCCGGGGTATGGCAAAGCGACCTGATATGGAGGGGTAAGGGGTTGTTCATGATAACAATGACCTATTTAGTACTTCCTGGGTATTTTGACGGCGTCAACACCTGGAGCGTATCCCTGATCCTTCAAAAAGAACCACTCAGTGGCAGCGTACAAACTTGGCAGGACACGTTTGAAACGAACGAGGATAATCGCAACCCTTGCTGAATATCGATGTTCACTGGTCCATCTCGCGGCTGTGTGCGCCGTTCGCTCTCGTGAGCATGAAGTGAAGCATTTTGCACAGGAAGAGACTCGATTAATTAAATCCAAGTTACTTTGTCGGTGCGAGTCAATCAATGGCATGCCATACCATGGGTCGGCCCCCTTGGCACATGGGGTCTGCCACTACGGTGCGAAGTGAAATTGGAGCGTATTCCGTGGTCTTAAGCCTTGTGACGATGGCGGCATCTGGTTAATTTGCGAGTCCCTTGTCGCAGCGATTCGCTTATCGTTCAGCGGACCGTGCTCAAAGGAAGGAAAGCCTGCCAGTACTTCATGCAGTACCGGTGGTTTAAGATTGGCCCGACTGGTAGTCCATAATAAGTCGGAATCAGCGGGGCTAGCATACACCTCATATCATACTTGGGTTGACACAACTAGACCATGTTCGCTGGGTAGTGACAAAAGCTACAAGTGACTTAACTTGTGACATGTGTAGCATCGACGAAGTTCTCCTGTAGTTGGTAGGTGTAATCTTGACACATCATGAAATCAACAGCACCGCAAGGAGACGCCAACTGGGGGAGCCGTGTCAACATATGCTTGAGGGCCTATAGGAATGCAATCTTGAAAATGAGTGATTGATGAGTGATTGAAAGTTGGACCAAGGTCGACTTGTTTCCACAAACGGCGCATTTGCTGCCAGGTCGACGCCATACGCGTAGACCCCAGTACGAAACCACTCACTGCAGTTTTCGTGAACTCGCGTTTTGTACACAGTCCATCCCTTTCCGGCAACCTGTCGCGGCAGATTAATTGCCTACATGACGTGGTTAAATTTTGCGAGACAAGGCTATAATCCATACTTCACTTACAGCGGTCCCACACAGTTTCTGAATTCCTCCAACGCACATTGTGAAGTGGCTAGAAATGTCTTACGATTCAGCCGGCAAAGAAGAATGAAACTTTGAGGTATTATCGACTCGAGTCACTGACCAACACAAACACCCACTCGACACCAACTTACCGCAGTTGCTGGGATTGGCTGTTGATATGAAAGAGTATTCGCGGCACGTCTACAAAGAGCATTGCACACTACAAACGGAGCTCGAAAACGTAATGGCCGAACAGATGGGCCCCACGCCGATGGTCGTCTAGGATGGTAGGAATGATCTCAAGGAAATTTTTTTACTGGAGCACTTGACCTGGTCGGAGCTTCCGTCCGACCACACCGTGTACCGAGAAAGCATGATCGAATGAGTTTCTCCCCATATGAAGATATCATTTGACGAGCACAAGTTTCCAGGGAAACTCTGCTTGAGGACAGGGACGGTCCTCAGCAGAAGCATGCCCTTTTCCGTAGCGGGTCGATTCTTTGGCGAGTCATAAGAGAAGCATATGACTCCCGGTGAGATCCTCTGAAACAAGGAGCACGAAATATGGTTTCTCCAAGCAACAAAGTTTAGATCCTTGCAACTGCCAACTTGTCGTCTCGTCGCGTTGCCAGACTGAAACGTTCGGAGTCGGAATTCGGAGACGTTACACCTCGGAGCAGGGGTTGAAATTCTCACGGTACTTCCCCTTCCTTCACTGTCCGACGCTGAGCCCGTCGTCGTCTAAGTTGTTAGCTCGCCGTGCACGACGACGACGACACGACCATTCTTGACGTACGCCGTGGTTGATGACCTGCTGTGCTGACTCTGATGCCGTCGCGCTCTCTCGTTGCTTCCTCGAGGCGTCCTTTGTCCGCAATATTCCTAGGATCGTTACCACCCAAAGATCCCAAGGAAGTCAATATACCTGATCTTCCTGAACCACCCGAGAGTCCCGGCGCTGTTTCTCCTTCCGGATTACCTTCTCCCCCAGCAACCAACTCTACCGGCAGCGGTTCAACCGGTGATAACAACAGCGCGAACTCGGGCAGCATCAGACAGCGTCCAGTTTCATATTCGGGTTCTCCAAGCGCCATGATTCCTACGGAAACATACGAAAAGCCTCTAGCTATGTCCAAAACCTCAAGACCTAATTCAGATGACGAAGATGATGAAAACGACCACGCGGCTGAGGAAGATAACACCGCTAGGCTTGATCACAGGACTGCGTTCAAAATCCCCAGCGAGAACATCGCAGCGCTCCAGCGGGTCAAGAGCCTTGCTCAGCGCAACCGCATGGTGAGCCTGCTGCGCTTCCCCTCATGCTCATCACTGCCCTTGTTCCACTCCACGTGTTGTGGTATATTCCTGGAGACCTTCCAAACCACGAGATGACTGTGGCTTTGGTCGGATGCTAAACTTCATTTTTCATGCCTATATGCGTCCTCAACCGTCTTACTTGCGGAACTGATGGATCATGGGCAGGCACTAGATAAGCTCTCTTCTCGCCTCAACACACCATCTCCGACCCATACTTCTCGTTCACCTAATGCCCCTTCCTCATCATCCCGCCTCTCATCCCATTCACACTCGCATTCTGTACCACAGATTCAACGCAATGATACCCTCTCTGGATCCGAGACCGAGCGAGAAAGCCTACGTGCGCCAACTCCTTCCCGCTCTGACTCTAATTCCAATTCCTACCGATCGTCGTCTCCTGAACGTTCATCGACACCACCATCTATATCAGACTTTCATCAACAACGAAGGCTTACGTCTGCACCTACCTCTCCAGAGAAGACGCGTCAGGCGTCTCCCGGCCCGTCACGCACTCCCCGCAAACGAGTGTCCATGGCGAGTGCCATATCTGCGCAGAGTATGGAGAGCGGGAGATACAGTAGAAATGACCATGATATTACTGAAGCAGCGCTGGCCGCTGTAGCTTCCTCAAGGAGGAGTCCCACGGGCAACAAAAAATCACGACAACCACTTCCGAGGGAGTTTAGGGACAGAGAACGGCAGAGCTTGGATGGACGGGTTAGTAGCACGGTCTTGTTCCTCTCACAATCGGCTAAAACATATTCTCCCCAGGGTTCAGTTGAGCCTCTGACTCCGCACCAGACATCTTTCCGAGATAATGGATACGAGGATGGGCATTCACCGAGGACTGCGGCGCATACAACTGTCAATGCATCAGGCAATGTCCAATTCTCTCCTCGCGGTGCTCGGTCCACTCGGTTCTCCACTGTGAGGGACCTGACCCGACGACATCAGACCCGCTGGCTATCCGATGACATGTCAGGTAATGCTCTGGATAGTGGGCGGAGGCAGTCTCAGCGAGGAGGAAGTGCAGAAAGTGCTCTAAATACCACGGGGGTGACGGGGAGACTTGCAGGCGAGAGTTTACGCGCCGCAGGGATTGGTATGCGTGGGAGTGCAAGACAGGCACCGTCGAACGACGATGTTTTCGGTGACAGACGTGATCTTAACATGTCTCCGCGTGGCCCACGCTCAAGCGTAGCTGGGTCGGGCGCTGGTCGTACAATGGAGCGGGAGGATGAGGAAAGGCGCCGGCGATTCGCTGTTGATGACGGTAGTCGAACCGGTGGACTCAGTGCCCATAGCCCGCCTGTCCCCCGACCACATTTGCACTCAGATCCAGTTCGGGCACCGGCTACTTCGGTTGTACAACGAGATACGAGGGGCACTGGACACGGTGTCTCGTCCCGCCCCGCTACGTCGATGGCCGACTTTCTTCACGGAGAAAATGATTCCAGGAATGAAAGTAACTCGATATGGTCCAGGAGGGCGACCTACGACCTTTCGGATAGACCAAATTCCCGACACTCACCAACTTTGCGCACAATTCCCTTAACTCAAGTGCCCAGCGATCTCCGTGTAGGCACCCCTCTCCGTCGTGCGAGCATAACTCCAAGTGGCAACTGTCCGTTGATCAGCCTCAGTAGTTCCCAGAATGCTGAACACACTCGCCTTATGTTGGAGTCATTCTCGATGTTTAAAGCACACCTCTCTCGGCTTCCAAATCAATCACAAACAATCCGTGACGTAGTCGATCACTCAAGTGCTATCATACGTTCGTCAGAAAGGCTCAACAAGCTCCTGAGGGCCGCGACGTCCAATGCTGTCCAACAACAAATTGCCGTCGAGGTGGATGACGAGTACTACGAAGCGGACGGGCCCAGTCACCCCGTACAAATCTGGAGAGATGTTGGCTCTGACTTTAGGGAAAGCCTGCGGGAAAGCGATGACATAGTGCGCTCGCTCACCGGATTTATTCTTGGTGTTGGAAAGCTGTTGAGGGAGGTAGTTGGAGCATCTGATCCGGCTCATCTGCGGTCTGCGAGCCTGGATGATGAAATTACTAGGGGGCTCCCATCTGATTCCAGCATCGAGAGAGACAGTAGCAGGCGGAGTCAGGATGGCAGACGAAGCACAGAGTCGCGACTGAGCTGGGAGCCAATGACAGCCATTGGTGGGCCCGATATTTCTCGCAGGCTCACTTCTCGTAGTGATCTCAGCCTTACGCGCCCACAATCTTCACGAGATCGGGACAGCGCAAGCGATCAAGATCGATCAACTTCACGAAATGGCCTGAATGCATCTTCAGCTTCCCGACGATTATTCGCGCCGCATGAACAACGTGAGCAGCGGGTGGCACTGGACAGGTCGCCAGTTTACAATGTACTTTCCAATGTCCTTGACTCGTCAGTGGACCATGAGCCCTCACCAACTCCCGCGTCACGATACCCTCAGGCGGAGAGGACGAGACCGCCTCTGTACTCTACTCCCCCACCATTACCAACCCTTCCGTCCGAATCTCTACTTCAAAGATCCAAGACAACAGTTGACAAAGGCAGTCGTCGCAATATCTCCCTGGCTTCCATAGCTACTGTTCGCCCTCCCAATGCACCTTTCGCCTTATCCACACCAAATCCCACGACAGCGATCTCGACACACACGGTCTCGGCCTCTCCTGAGGTCTGCATGTTCCCTTTGGAGCGCACAGAGCCACGCGACTCAGTGCGTTCTTCTGTAACCTTTTCTCGTCCATCTGGAGGGTCAGTATCCACTCTCCAACAACAGCAGAGTCGCAACGATGCTCGAAGGCGCGTGGATGCGACTGTAGAAGATGATGCTTCTGGGCCGAACCAGATTCGCCCGTCTCTCTCCGGCTCCGAAACCGAAAGGGACTCTCGTCGTCGAACTATTGGTGCTCGTGCGGCCCGATTATCACTCGAAGTTGCTGTTGACGAGCACGAGACGGCTGGTGGTAATCCTCAACCCAAGACAATCACGTTCTCATCGCAAAAGCGGGAGCGTCGCCGCACTGTCACAGAAATATTCGGCTGAACAAAAGTCGGGTATTGTGTACGCTGCATTCTTCATCAGCTCTTAAAGTACGCATCGGAACTTTATGGTAAATGGTTTCCTGCACTAACGAGCTGCTCAGAATTCCAGGGTGTATGCTGCCTTTTTTGTGTGTTTCCTTGCCTCGCCTCTGTGCATTATATCCCGCATTGCATCTCCAATCCATTGGCTTCTTGAGCGGACATCTCCATCATGATGATTAGGTCCGAAGCACTCCTGTCTTTAACATTATTTCCTTTTTTTTTCCCGGTCTTTCACTTTTCTTTTGTTATATTGGCTGGCCATGCATATACTTTGTTCGTGTATCCTCTCTTTCTCGTTGTTTTTTGTGTCCCTGTTTTACTGCTAAAGAGCGCAGCACGTAAGTTTCTTTTTTCTCTTTTCTTTTATGCAGGTAAGAGGAGCATGCAGCCAATGTGACCAATATTCGAGATCGAAACACTACAAGTATACTTGAACGGTTATCGTAGCATCCTCATAATGCAAATGTTTCATTCACCTTGTGATGACTAGCAATGGCTATTGATTTATCCGTGATGGCGGGTGGTGTCGAGTAGGTGTTTACAACGTGGACCAAACTTGCGTGTTCTACAGCGTGCATCGTCAGCACTCACTCATACAAAACTACAATCTCATCTGGCCTCAGACTGGGTCATCGCTGACAGTCATCGCGATTAGAAGCCAGTCTCATGATGTTACTCCTGAAGCGGTACAAGGCCGGTAACACGCGTCATTCGTGGCAGTGGACAACCGAACAAACCGCATCGATGATGATACAAGGCAAGGGTAGTGGATTCGCGGCGTTCCAAACGTGCGGGTTCGTGGATCTTTTCTCAGACATTGTCCGCGATGCAACCGAAAAAAAAAAGTAGTCGAAGGCACGCAGACACCCCAAGTTCGCTTGGACCAGTACCCCATCCCACGTCACAGACACGTGTACATGAAGCGAGTCTTGCTTGACGATCGTGGGGAACATCGACGGGGTCGATACACCAGCGGCAACTGTGAATGATCGCTCTTTCTCGAGTTCGTGTGGACCCGACGAAATCGGTATGGCTGGCAGTGAACTGTCGATGGGTAACGCATGTATGCAATCCGCGCGCGCCGGGGATTTGGGACTCTTTTTTTCTGCACCTCGAAAGCCGAGGCGAAGTGCTCTCTCACACCCTGAAGCGCGGCTAGAACAAGAAGAAAGTGACGTCGGCCGCAGTTGTTGCTCCAACACGCGCGCGACCCGCAAAGCTGTTCATCGGGATCACTGCAAGGAAACGAAAATGATGGGGTTGGTTCAGCGATGAGGCGAGGCGGCGTCCCAGGCTCGAAGGCGAGTTGGGTCCTTTTTGAAACTGAGGGCTGCGGGGCTGATCACGCGTTGGACATCAGCTTTACAGACTGACGGATATGCAGCTGCATCGCTCTGGTGATTTAATCCAACCTGCTCCATGGTAAGGTGTGGCGTAGAGGATGAGCGTTACACAGATAAGGGTGGAGAGGCCCGTTAGTAGTAGCGCGAGAGGATTAAGGATAGACGTGCGTGATAGGTCTGATTACAACAGCTCGGTGGAAAATGTTTCAGGTCTGCGACGCGCGTCGACACCTCCTTGAGGAAGAGTTTCCTCACACGCTCGCTCCATCGCACCATGTAATCAGTGGTGCACCCTCGAACGGAAATGGTCGTGAACGACTTTGGCAATCTTAAGGCGTCGCCTCATTGGGGAGGAAGTCCAGAGTAACCGTCTCCTTGGGTGAGTCCTCCAACACTCGGGTGTCATGCAGAGTGAGTCACAGCTCCACAAGCTCCACTGCCTTAACTGTTCCTTCAGTAAATATATCTCCTTATCCTTCAATATGCCATACGAGATGTGTGGAGCTTTTTTTTATCTAACCGCTTGCTCTAGCCTCGACCTCGTTACCCTTGGGGGTTCTCCCTTGGAAAATGGCTCGCTTCGCCGGCTAAAAGTTTCCAACCCTTGACGTCAGGTAGTCAGCATCGCGATGGGGAGATGTACCCGCTGGCCATAATATAAATGAGACGACACTGCACCGTGGTTGCGTCAGACGAGATTCGGATTCCTCCTTTCTCGTCTTCCTCCTACTACCCAAGCTTTCATCATGCAGTCCAACGTTCACACTTTCTACGCCGATGCTGTCTTGTTTGACATGGTGTGTGGATATTTTATGCATGCTCCTGAAATCTAACTCGTCTAACGTGTTGATAGGATGGCACACTCACCGACTCCATCGCTGCTGTCGAGGCTGCTTGGGGAAAGGTCGCAAAGGACATCGGGCAGGACCCGGCCTACGTGATCGCTGCCACTCACGGCAAGCGCGCCGTCGACAACCTCGCGCAGTTCAAGCCAGAAATCAAGTCCCACGAGATGGATGCTGAAGTTCAAAAATTCGAAGAGAGCATTCTCTTCTTTGCCGATGCGTACCGCTCGCACGGTCCTGGATCAGCCGTCCAGTCCCCTGCTCTCTCCCCTTCTCCATTCAGCCCTATCGGCTCGGGAGAGGCAACTCCTGAACTCGTTGGGTCTCCCGCGAGTTCACTGCCGTCGTCTCGTGCGTCCTCCTTTGTCAACCTCAGCAGTCGTCGTCCTTCCTTCGCGACCCGCTTGAACGGCATGCTGGCCATGTCGGCCTTACCGGAAGTGTCCATCTACGATGCACGCCGCTCTGCCAGCTTTATACTCGAAGGAGACGAAGATCTCACTTTCGAACCTGACGCCAAGAAACACCGCTTAGAAGCCTGGCAGATCGAAGCTTCCAGCGTAGATCGTGCCGTCCGTATCCTCCCCGGCGTCCGAAAGATGATCGACTCGATCCCCGAGGGACGCTACGCCGTCGCCACGTCTGGCGCCAAAACCTACGGTACGCGCCTGTCTCCTCGGATGCAGGGGAAAAAAACAGCTGACGAGTTGACACGTCTTTCTTCTTCTTTCTGCGTCTCTTTGGTCCCGACACAGCGTTTGGATGTATGGCTCGCGTCGGCATCGCCCCGCCCAAGGTGACCATCACGGCGGACGACAAGCGCTTGAAGGCGGGCAAGCCCGCGCCAGATCCGTTCCTCCTCGCGGCGCGCGAGCTGGGCTTTTGCGCGTCCAGGTGCGTCGTCTTTGAGGACTCCCCGAGCGGGATCCGCGCTGGGCTCGCGAGCGGTGCGACCGTGATCGCCGTCTGCACCAGTCACGAGCGGAAGCAGATCGAGCACGTCGGCGCGCACTTCGTGGTGGACGACATGGAGAGCGTCAGTTGTGAACCTTGCGAAGACGGCCGGCTCAAGTTCACAGTGCGACTCTAAACAACAGAGACGGACCTGGCCATGGTCGTATCTCGTGCGCCAGATGCGCGTTTGTAAGATAATCTTGGGTTCCTTTATGATCGCGTACTACGCTTCCATTTGCCGACATGTAAAGTACATAGACGCCGCTACAAATAGAACAGTGTGCTGGATCTCGCATCAAAATGATCGTTTGAAGTAATGCTTATCGTACCGCAAGAAAAGGAAAATGAAACCCGAAGAAACGGTATTTGCCGAGTAAGAACGGTAGGTGAGGCATCAACACAAATCTCGTGGGTCGAACATGCGTTGAGTTACCGAAGTAATTTACAGATACCGCACGGCCCGCCCACCCGAGAATCAGGTGGATTGGACCAGATCGTACTATTCATCCTCTTCGGCAAGGAATTCACGTTGCATCCAGAACGGCCCTGGCGAGTATGTATCAAACGGGCATCTCGAGCCACAGAAAGAAGGGAAGTGGGCACACCAATTGGATCCTCAACGTCGTGAAAGACGGTGGACCACACGCCCAAAAAACCACACTGCGACCGAATACTACCTAACCCTATCGCATCACAGCTAGAGTTGATATATGCATCAGCACCGACGGACCGTATGAGCCCAACAGTTCGACTCACTTCCACACCATCTGGTTATCGTTCCCCGCGCCCTGGAGGAGTATCGTACCAATCTGGTCAGTAAATGTACCTTTTGCTGCGACGGGACGACTACGCACGTAATGACACCATACTTGATCATCGTCTGTAAGCTTGACAAACCCGACAATATTAAACTTTCCATCCACTTCTCCGGTAAAATTTATCTTCGGGCGCTTCGGGTGGCAAGGATCGAACTCGACGCCTGAAACACGAATATATATATCCAACGTGGCTAATGTTTCTTCAGTGTCATCGAAAATCGACGTGTCTTGAGGTTCGTGATCTAGTACCTAACAACATCCCACGCATTGTCGACCACGTCACGAGAGCCAAGGACGAGGCTGTTCAGAGCACGTACCGACGGATCATTGTAAACTGCCAAGCAGAAAAACGCCGTGCGTCGGCTCAACCGCGTGATCCGATGAATTGAGGGCGAAACTTACGTATGAACTCGCGGTGGTCTATGAACCCATATCTGACCGACCACAGACCTTCCACGCCAGCCCAGTCTTCCTCCTCGTCGAGATCCACCCCCCGAGGAATGATGCTCTGGGAGAACAATAGACCCAACGGACAGAAATAAAAGTCCCCATCCTTATCGTCCGTGTCCACCAGCAACATCCCAAGGTCGAGCACGAACATCAGCAGGAACACCCAATCGACGCGTTTGTTGCCGTGGGGCATGAACGGCCCGTAGGAGCGCTGAGGCGTGTGATTGCGCAGACTATACACGAATGCCTGGGAAGCCCGACGCCTTTCCGGATCGAGGTCTCTCCTCGTGAGCCCATACAACACATGCAGCCTCGCCAGCAGCTGTTTTTCGTCCTCCGACAACGTCCCCCAGGACTCCTCCACCAAGCACGCACCGTCTCCGACGAGCCGCTGCATCCACTGCATATTGCGTGACATCGTCCCGAGGCCGCTTGGAGCAGTACGGGGGGGCGTCTGCGTGAGGAGGTCAATGCACGTGCGGAGCACCAGACGGCGCTCCTCGCGTCGGCACATGGCCGGGCAATTCATCGCCATACGAGCCCTCACGACCCGCTGCAACTCGCCCTTCCAGTCAATGTCACTGCGCCGACGGCCGAGGTGGGTCACCACGCCCCGGGGATCATCGAGCAGTTGTGCGAGGTACAACCCTCGCCAGAATTGTTGGTGGAGAGGACCGTAGATGATCTCGTAGAAGAAGCGGGAGGTCCGAGAGACGCGTGCGATGTCGAGCGGGTCGAGTGCGAACAAGATGCGGTCTATGATTTCGAGCGACAAGTCCACGAGGGTAGTCATCTGTCGAGGTGTGGAGGTCACCGTCGGGAGGTGGTTAAATGGGACGAGTCCCTGGCCGTATTAATACTACGGAAAGTAGCCCGCATGGGTTGAAACAGCGGGCGAAGAATGGCCATCGCACGAAAAAAAATTCTTTCACCTTCGAGATCCCGCTGATGGCAGGATGGCAGGGCTACTTTTAGCCCGTGTCAATCGCCGCATTAGCAGACCCCTTGACAAGGCAAAAGAGTAATGCGACGAAACTTGTGAACGTTCGTTGGGCGTAGAGCAATGGAGGGTTGGTCAGGTGGGCGAAGCAAGCGTGGTTCGGAGTGCCAAACCACCACATCAGCACGACGCGGTACCACTTGACGGAAAAGCTTGCAATCAAGCGTGGCCAGGCAAGACGGCAAAAGAGTCAAGTTATCGCGAGGAAAGGGAAAGAAACAAGTGAGATCAATATACTTTTGGCTGCGGAGCATATCTGACTAAGGAAACCACTCTGGGATACTTAGGTCCTTGTACCTAATATCGTCCAGAAAACTGAATGGTACACATTCAGTATTTCTGCCTTTTGGCTTAGCTGCTAAGCGCGGCGGTCTAGTCGTTACAGAGCAACGGAAAAACTATGCTCCATGCATTGCGCTCAGCTTGTGTGTACGGCATTGTTGTAGCGATGTGAGATGAATGAAATGTGCGTGAATGACCAGAATATTGTTACAGTACCTAAATTCAGAAGTGTAGTGCGCGATGTCTTACCGACGAGAGTCCCTCTCCAAAGTTCCATGAACCGCCAGCACGACCTAAACCGGATGAGGTGAGTGAATCTACATCATTCATGAGTGTCCTTCCCTGGCGTCCCCTGCACCAGGCTTTGGAATGGGTTTTATACCATGCCTGCCTGCTCCCAAGCCAGCGGTACGTCTATGATTGGCATTGCCACCGGCCCGTTCGTCGGCGAGACTCGACCACGAATCGACAAGTTGTTGCCCAATGCCAGGTTCAAGCTCTGTGCCATCTCGTGATACCTTGATCTCTCGGTCGTGATTCCACGGGTTGCGCAAATGTCGTGTTCGATGAAATGGGACTCGCTGGGTGCGTAACCATTCAATCCTAAACGCTCCTCCCCAGCTTTCCTCTCGTTCCTGACCCTCCGAATGGATGTGCATCGTTGTGGATTGTGCGGCCGGTTGTGCTGGTTGACCTTCGACACCACTCTCGGCATGCATCTCCAAGACAGGAGGGAGAGGTCCGAGATGACCTGGGCCATCCATGCCATCACCCTTATTTCTCGGCGCAACCCATACTGCAGGATTCCCCTCTAATTCGGCTCTCATGGATGAAGGGTCGACGCACAAATGGGGTTCAGCAGAGGTAGGGCTGAAACCCTGCGGAGGTAGATTAGCGGTACCGGGGTCTCCTGTGTCACTCTCAAGCGCAGGTGGGGCTGACCATCGTTCCTGAGTAGATCCGAATTCAGAGGGTTCGGCTGCGCTCTGACCATCCTTTGTCTCTTCAGAAAGTTGAGAAGGGGACGCTTCGATGAACCGACGTTCGCTGGGTGTAATAAACATCTCTGAGCTGTGAAGCGATAGACTTGAGGGCTGCTCCGGTATGCCACGGGCGGGCATGTGACTGGTTGAAGGCAATGGGACACTGGATGATGGATCCCCACGGGGGGCCCACGAAACACTGTGATTTCCGCGAGAAATACCACTCGCCATACTGCAGTACGAGGAATCAGCAAGTGTGCTCCGACGAGACGGCAAGCTGACACACCGTGCATATCCATAAAACTCCCCACTCCTATTCGCACTGAATACCAGAATGACCTCCTTGCTTGTTCGAAAAGCTTGGTCTAATATCGCTTCATTGTGTTTCTGGGTTGCCCAGACACCGCGCTGGATACTAAGGTCCAGGTCATACTGTGAGCATCGGTGTTATTTTGTGTGGTGGCTTTCAAGACGGTGCTGCGGACTTACGCGCGTTAGAGACTTGAGGATGAAGAAGCGTTTTGGAAAATAACGAGCTAAAAAGCTCGAGGTTGTCGAAGCATATGAGCTAGGTGATTGAGCAGGAACCTTTTGACTTGGTCCTTCGACAGTATCGGACTTCGGAGCTTCTTCATTCGGGGAGTTTAATAGGGCTGGCGGAGCATCGTCCACCTTGAACGGGTCTGATCGTCGACTCTTGGACGAAATGGTTTCTTCGCTCGCTGTCAACGACCCACTCCTCTTCTGTACCACGTTCTTGACAAAATGAGTATGAATGCCCATGCCACGCTGGGCACCAACACCAGTTCGTAGATCGTCCTCTTTTCGGCGTGCCCTACAGACTAATCGTGGGCATCGACGGTCGGAGGGTCGTAGCTTGCGCCCGTTAAACTGGGCGATTGCACGATTCAACTGCTCCCCCGATTGATAGTTGGCAAAGGCACAGTTGGAACGAGAAATAAGGAAGATAGACTTCAGCGCGCTGTCCCCAGCGATATTATCCGGGGAGCCTGAAGGCGCAGGAGCAGGCTGCTTCAGAAATCGCCAGAGTTCATCGTGCGTGGCGTCGTTTGGAACGTTGCCCACCCACATCACCCACTCCGATCGGTTGGACGGCGGATGCGGGTGATAATGACGGCGGACGAGGGGACGGTCATGTGGACGGGACGTGCCGGCTACCGAGTTTTGACTGTCCGTTTTCGGGGAGCTCAGCACAGGAATTTTTTCTGGTGGTTCGCCTGCGGCTGGTGAAATGGGTCCCCGTGGTGTGACGACAGCGGCAGGGCGGCTACTGGGAGCCTCTTCCAGGCTAGGCGAAGGCAAAGAGTCCGAGCCTGCTGGGTGCACCCCGTCAGGGTGCGGATACCGAGTATGGGGATTTCGGTGTGCATAATTCATGAAGGAATGTTGTCGCACTTGCACGGGGTATCCCTTAGTGAACGTATTTCTAGGTAAGCTGGGACCGTAGTACCACTGAGTCACGCTTGGGTGTTGTTGCACCAAGCCAAAAATATCGGTTGAACCATAAGGGTGCGGCGCATATTGTGGTAAGAGATGGTATGATCTTTCATGAGAGGAACCAAGATTGCTAGTGGCGATGGCGAACTGGGGAATAGACAAAGGGAGATGGGGCGCTTGCTCATAAGATGGATCACGACCTTGCACACTAGATTGACGTTGGAAATATTGTCGGGCTTCGTGTGGAGGGAGAGGGAGATATCGAGTTGGAGGATATGGACAAGGTCCTTGTGGATGATAACCGTGATATCCGGGCGTTTGAGACTGCTGACTCTGGAACAAAGGAGGATGGCTGGACAAGACATAATGCCCAGGAAAACTATTATGCGGGGTATGTAAGCTCCCGGATGAAAACTGGGCAGGCAGAGGATGGACAGGAAAGGTAGGTGATGGTGTACGGGGTGCGAGGGACGAAGATTGATCGGAATTGCCCAGGGTTTCCCGGAATTCGGGTTCGTGTGCAGGGAGATGAGACTGGCGGGCTACGGCGCCAGAAGATAAAGACGAATTAGTACGTGACTGCGATGGAAAGGCGGAACTCAAGGGGGCACCATCGGGATGTGGTTGTGTGTGTATCCTGGGTTGGAACATGGCAGAGTACTCCGTTGGCCCAGTTGGGTTGAACCGAGTATCTCCACGAGACATCACAGACGAACCGCTAGAATGTCTGCAAGTGGGATGGAAAATGGTCAAGCCAGCGGGGATGGGAGCACGAGACATAATCGCATATGACGTCATAACATTCGGTACTAATTCACTCAACACCACCAAACAACGTAATTACTACTCCACCCTTTCCCCGACACACCCGAGTTCGAAAATTTTGAAACGTCGACATGAGACATCACGCGCAAAGGCCCCGACGTTTAGGAGCCGTCACAACTAGCCATGTTAAATCGTTTGGCCACACTCAGCTTGGTCAACTGCACCACATTTCAACACCGAGTTGCAGTCACCGGCGATGTGTGGACGGGGCCTGTTTTGTACGAGCAAGTGCCTACCATTAGGCATGAGCTGGGCAAATCGGGGTGAACCAGTAGCATGGACAAACTATCCACGCTGCTTTCTGGTGCAAGAGACGACGAGACCTCCTGAAATGTGGGGGAGGGTAATGAGAAAAGGTGCAGCTTTGTTTCAGTACTCTTCAGGGATCGTAAATGCATCGTATGGCCTTGCACATGGCGACACCTGAAATATTCGGTAACAATCAATTGCGTGAATCGAACCGCTTAGCGTCTTGCGGGATTGGTGAAGGTAGGCGTCTTATTTCGGCCATTCGGCTTGCGGATGCCATCGGCCATTCCTGCTCACACTACAGGCGAGGCTAGCAATCAATTATCAGATCGGCAACCCAGTGGACTTATGTATTTCGTTGATGGGTTAAGAAATGACGACGCCTAATCCTTGGCTGGCAACTGACCTTGTTTGCGACCGAACTTCACACTCGATGGTTTGCTCAAGTCAGAGTGCAACAGCACTGTAGGAAGTTGCACGGGCACGCTGAATATGTCAGGCACGAGTCTTGTATCAAATTCTGACGGATAGTCACAGACAAAGAGACACAACGTGACCTGGAATTCATCATGGTCCAGGTAACCAGTACAAGCGAGGGATTGCAATGAGTTGCGCTTTGTCGGGTTGAAAGTTCGTGTCAATGATTAGGCTGGATCGCGTGAAGCGGGTTGGGAAGGTGAACGCTGGCGATGTGAGAGTTTGGGACTGGAATGAACGCAAGCGACGACTCCTGGGATTTTCTACTATCCAGCATGACACTTTGATATTTTCAAAGTAGCCACAGATCCGAACCTATTGCACATCAAAGTCACCTGCTGATCCAGATTCAAGGAATTTCAAGCTCGTAGAGCCACGTCGTAGCGAGGACATTTTTTGCCACGGCGACAGCAACTGGATGGGTCGGAATATCTGTGGGTAGACATCCAGGTGGAGTGGGAAAAGACGAGTACCGGTAAAGTTTAATGCATTGTGATAGTTGCAACGCTGACGACCAGCAATGGATTAGCTCGGTTCACGCGGATGCCATTACGGAACTTTTCTTCTCACTGCTGATCGGCTAAAACCAATGAGTGTTTCTGTAGCCATGGTGATCTCAGAATTAGTTCTGTCTCCCTTTCATATCCTCTCGTTTCGGCGTTATCTGCAAGTCTCTTTTCTGCCACTCACTTCCAAGTATCGCTGTACTGCCTTGCGTCGTCTCCACTGGGAAGACGACCAAAGCAACGCTCATTTCACTCCTACATTCGTTTTTGACACCTCGGGCTCAAGTATTTGTTGCGCAAATCCCCGAATCTCCCCCAAGTGTATTCAAGTTGTATCATCTTTTCCAACATGCAAAAAGTATCAGAAAAACACCGCGTTTTAGGCCGCTCTATCGGTGGGCTCGACATTCGCGATCCTTCGCTTGTCAACTTGCCTCTGCCGGTCAATTCCGTTCCCGTTGTTGGTCCGCTTGCCAGCCCTCTTGTCGGCGACAGTGCTAGTAGCAGCGCACAATCTTCTCCCCCTCCTAATCCTCAGCCAGCACCGGCTCCTGCTCCTGGCAATGGTCACGGTAATGGCAGTGGCAGTGAGAATGGTCAAGGGAATGGTGGCGGAAATGGTGGAGGAAGTGGTGGAGGCGGCGGTGGAGGAGACGGTGGTGATAGAGGCAGTGGTGGTGGTGGTGGAAGCGCTCCAATACCTATTGCTTCACCCGCAAGTGATGGGGGGTCTGCACCTTCAACCGATATTCCAGGCCCTTTACCCTCGAACCCTACGCTGGGAGCCCCCCCTGGGTCCTCAAGCGCCAAAATCCCAAGTGGTGGTGCGCCCCGCCCTTCGACCTCAGGTGTTGGCGGAAATTTCCTGGGTACTGGCCATACAGCACCGATCAATGTCGAGTCCGGGACATCCCCCATCACTTCTGCGGCTCCTGGCGAATCTACGGCCGTAATAGCAATGGGCTCTTCGCTCTCACTTGGTTCTAGCACTAACACTGTTGTTGGTGCGGCTGCCTCGATGCCAACCGTTACCACCCTCGCGGCCGTCTCGTCTGGAAAACGATTGTCCACAGGTGCGGTCGCGGGGATTTCCCTCGTGTGCTTGCTTTTCCTTATCGTCCTCACTCTCCTCGTCATCCGACGTCGCTCAATTGCGTATCGCCTGGAACTTCGCAGGCAGTGGTGGTTCAACAGTAGTGCTTCGGCTCGTTCCTTCTTCAACGGCAGAGGTTCTCGTGGTCCCATTGATGGGGATGCCCCCGCTAGTCGTCTGAGTGCTCGCAGCAGCTTCGCTACCAACTTTGACCAAGGATTGATGTTCCGTATCGATTCCCCCACGAGATTTTCTCTGGGCCTTATCCCCGATCTCCCTCCCACAGCTGAGGTCCGCGAGCGGAACTCTGTACTGATCTCTACTGGAGGTTCGGTAACACGCAGGGAGTCCATGAACAGCATGCTGAGCAATGGCAGCGACCCAGGTGCTCAGTACCTGGCCATTCCAGCAGGTCTCAACGATCCAGAACCCACCACTCCCATGTCGGTCCGCCCGTTTTCCCCCTCGGAATCTTTTGCCTTTCCTAAACCACCCCAACCGCCATCATCCACCGTGGACACTTTCTTTACTGTTGGAACCGTGTCCCCTCAGTCTTCCGCAACTACTCTCGTTCATCTCAGTACGCCTCCCCGTGCATTTATGGCCGACCTTCCTCCGGTCAAACCTCAGACTTCGATGCCCACTATCGGGGTCTCGCCCCTCATCGTGGCAAACAATCCTTGCGTAGATCCCTTTATGGATCCTCCGAAAGCCGAGTTCTCCAACGTCGAAGTCATCCGCCGTCCGTTCGCACCCTCGCTGGATGACGAAATGGCCGTCGTTCCAGGCGATCGTGTCCGCGTCATTCGGGTCTTTGACGATGGTTGGTCATTCGTCGAGAAGTCGGCAGGCACCGAAAGTGAACGCCACGAGCGGGGATTGATTCCCGTCGACTGCTTCCGCAATGTCGATCAGGCACTTCCGACGTTCCTTGCCGAAAAACGGATTAGCTATGGGTCACAGAGCGTGATGGGCGTTGTGCTGTAGAACGGAGCCCAAAAGAAATTTCTCCACACCACGTGCGTCTTCATTGATGATGTTCTCTCTGCGCGTTGCACTCACGTTCGTTGGGTAGACACAGCCTCAGTGTGGTGCAAGGAGGTAGTTGTTATATCTCTCGTCCTCGTTCTCACTGTTTTTTTTCTTGAACTGATTTGATGCAACCCTGACAAGTTGTGTTGCGAACGCCTTACATGTTTTGATTCTGTCTGCAATCTTAAAGATTCAGAATTGCATGTCGATACCACCTTTTATTGTTCATTCTTTGTTCGCTTCGACGGAATGTCAAAGACTTTTTTTTCTTCTTCGTGGATGTACTCCCGTCATACGTGTGCTTGTTCCCTGACGCCCCTTGTTTCAGTATTGTGACTGTTACCCCATTACTTTCGCCATCTTTGCGCATGTTTTACTCTCTCTCACAGACGGCTTGCTGGTGGATCCAGTTCCGAGAGGCTTTTCAGATCGAAATATGCTTGTGTCCACTATCGATACGACGTAGCCCGGGTCGGTCGTCATGGAGGATTTTCCATACAATGATAAATGCCGTCCGCATTCTCGTTCAACCGTCCTGATGTTCGCTGTAACGTAGCCCCGCGAAGTTACAACTTACCCACAGTCCCCCGACGATCTGGATCTTCCTTGATTCGATCACGTCGATCGTGAACTTGGGGGGCCCACGGTCGCGGGGGAGACCACGATGTGCGGGTGTGATACGGCCGCAACGCACGGCGTCCAGACGCGCACGACCCGCGCAAACTCGTGCCGTCGTCGTCAGCCCGTACTGGTGCGTCGGCGGCGGCCATACGGCCCCACTCCGCATCTCCGTGGCCGTCCGCGTGGGCAGACGCGGGCCTGCGTCCGGCGGGTGGGCGCCGTTCCATCGAGTTCCCATGGCCGGAGCTGATGTGCGGGGAGGAGTTTATCTCCCCTGGGGCGGTCTTTCTGGACGTGGTGGTCTTGGGCGAAGGAGGCGATGAACAGTGGATGTGACCAGACTAGCGTCGATGGTGCGAACGTGAGGACGCCATTGGGAGGCACCGTCCTTGGATGTGCGCTTAACGTGCGACCAGGGCGAAGCCTGGTGGAGGATTTCCTGAACGTGCTGAAGGGGATTGTGTGGCATATGAAGGGTGTGAATCTGGGCGAGGATTGATGGGTAACGGAACTCGGCTCATCGACCCAGTGTTTGAGACGCGGATGTATACGCCGTCCTGGATGCCACCTTCTGCATGGCGGTTGTCAGCGACATAGGCCAAAGCCATAGGGCGTCACGATCGCGTCTGCAGCGGGTTACTACCGACCACAGAGGGCGCCAGCTTCCATCAAGGCAGTAAACAGGCTCGGTCCACCTCGAGATACTTGGCGACGCCAGTCAAAAGGTTGTTGGTCAGCAAAGCCTTATCGATCCAGATCAAAGGGCCTTTGTTATGTGCCGAGATGATGTCTACTCGTCGTTCCTCCTACGAATTGGAACCACCGGCGGTGGTACACTCGGAGCAGAACGTGCTAAACGTACGTCGTTCAGAGAGAGAAGAAGAGAATGTGAGATACAGGCGGGTGTCTGGTATATATACTGCCTGTCGGGCAGATGACGTCTGAGTGCGTCTGGCATCCTACTGCTCTGGTAACGTCCGAGGGGCGTTACACGAATTCGTTGTAAATGGACGCCCTCATTGGCTATCAAGATATCGACAAGATAGTACTGCCGAACCACGCGCGAAAGAGAGGCGAGCTACGTACATTATCACCTCGATGTTGTTTCAAACGGAGTAATAACCAGGCGCCTTTTCGGGTCGTGTTCGAAGCGTCGAACAGGCCCAGTGCGACGCTGATCAAGATAACGCTGTCACGGGAGTCGATTCAACCACGCATAGTCTCTCCGAAAGGCCAACACAACTAGCTGTGGTCAAGTTGAAGGGGAACGATGTCGGTGCTTTTGAGTTTTCCATGAGCGAAGCAGATAGTCAAGACCGACTATCGCCCACAGCAGTGAACCAACACACTGAAGAAGGCCATGACAACTAGCTTAGTAGAACCTTGTCGTGATCGGGTCGATACCACCGATTGCAACAGGGGAATGCTGAGGACAGTCTGCCGTCACATAGAGTTATCTACGTCCAGGGCTGCTGGCACTATGAGACAGCCGAGAGTCGCAGAAAGCAAATCATCTGTCCGAGTACGACACAGACTCCACTTGAAGCAGTGTGCACAGTCTCTCAAGACTTCAAGCGAGATTGTAACCGGTTTGCACTAAGTGCGATCTCGCGTACGGGCCACCTTAGGCTGCGGGCTGCAACACGATGTAGATGTTAAGTGACAGTACGGAAACGGAACTGACTATGGTAACCGTTTCTTTCTATCTTCTATGATTCTTTCCACGCCAGGTGGTGAGTATCAGTAAGTCCGTGTTGTGCAACAATCGTCGCCAAGTAATCTGTTGCAGGAGTGTCGACTACAGGTATGTCATTGTCCTACGAACACGAAAGGCGCGTTACGGGATGTATCATGCCATGCTCAGTTCGGAAGGTCGGTGCTATGGAGTATGGTAGGTTAGCGCTAGCTCCAAGGATAGAGATCCGGGCCTCTTCCGTGAACCATTGCAGTAAGAAGGGTGGTGGTCACGACTCACGACCGGTGCAAGGTACTTGGTGTCACCGGGCTCGATTCACTGATTCATGCAGGTCCATAAGATATTAGGCCATGTGGCTGGTGTTGGCCAGGCGTACTGGTGCCTAGCACTCGACGCCCCATGGCAACAGAGCTGCCTGGAACTCGCTTCTCCGTAACCCTACAGCCGCATCGTCATTGTCACTCGATAATTACATGGCTGTGCAGAAGATCCATAAGACGCGATAGAGCGCCTTGTGCAGGAGATCCGTAGGGCGCCGTGTGTGGTGAATCCGTAAAACGGGACTGAGCGCCGTATGTAGGAAATCTGTAAGACGAAATCGAGCGCCATGTGCAAGGAATTCGCAAGACATAATCAAACCCCGTGGCAGGAAACCCGTAAGACGTGAGGGAGCATCGTGTGCAGGAAATCTGCAAGACGAGATCGAGCGCCATGTGCAAGGAATCCCTAAGACATAATCAGCCGCCGTGCGCAGAAAATCCATAGTAAGATGTGTACTGGAAATCTGCAAGACGTGATCGAGCGCTGGGCGGTAAATCCGCAATAACGAGACTGAGCGCCCGTGTGCAGCAAATCCATAGTAAGGTGTGTACTAGAAATCTGCAAGACGTGATCGAGCACTGTGCGCGGTAAAAAATGTGATCGAGCGCCGTGCGGTTAATATGCAATAACGAGACCGAGCGCCGTGTGCAGTTAGTCCGTAGGACGTGATCGAGCGTCGGATCCCGCTGAGAGGATATCATACCATAGCCAACCGGGTTCAGAGACCCGACAGGGACATAATTGGTTGCCACCTTTGCGCTTATTTCCTCCCTTGTCAGCACAGTCCCACACGGTAGAATCTCTTTTCAATCGTGGCTGCCTGAGTTTGGTTGAAATGCACACTAACACTGGTGCAACGCTGAACTAACCAAAAGCAGCCCGGCTATGCAAAGAAATCTCCAGATAACAGAATCTTCTGCGGTCGGCGCTCCAGCCAGGTAGCGTACCGTCCCTGAGTCTGATGCACGCGCCGCAACCTCACTCAGCTTCAGATGAAGTGCCTTTGGGGTGTCCAGGCATCTACCAGGAACAGCGGCAGTACAACGGACTCAGACACCGCATCGTATTCTGGGACAACTCAACCATCGATGCACCCTGGCGCAATAAAAAGCCAGACGCGCACGCTCTAAGGCGCGGCCGAAAGGATGGCCGCCACATCATTCGGGTTTTGAGAATTTCGGAAGTTGGTAACTAGGGCCGATACAGTGACCTGGTAAACACATACTGTCATTTTAGAATGGAGTCCGGGGAAAGTACGGCCTCCCCCAGTCCTGTCTTCCCATGGTCACAGCACCTCATCGATCATCCCTGAACCAGTCTCATCAACGGTTGCTTTGATGGCATGTTACTGTAGCAAGTAAGCACGATTGGTCGCCTCGTGTTGTGGTATTGCGCTGTTCTGGTGCTAAAACGTTTGCGTACCAGTGCCAAGAAGTTGGGGGGGGGGGGGGGGGGGGAACAAACGCGTCCCGCTTTCCATTTACAGTACCTACTAAGGATGCTGTGCGCGAGATAATTAGTGCTGTGTCCCTAGCGGGTACACTTCAACCTGCTGTGTTGATGTATCAGCTGGAATAGCTGATCGGGAGTGGAATGGACCAGGTCCGCAAGGAATGATTGAAGGAAGGGTGTCTTCCGTCCAGATCAGTGATCCAGTAGGTCCTTGGTCCGCTCAGCAATCCAAACTATCCTGTGCGGCATGGGTCAATGTCTTACGAATCACCCGCTCTGGAATTCTGACCATGCATTCCTAAGCCGTCTTAGGGTTATGGTGGACTCGTGTCGCGGGACATTAACAGCCTCAAGAGTGGAACTACGCCATGGTGCGCACCGAGATATAACTCCCATTGACCGTAGCGCCTCCCCCCGTTAACATCTTTGAAAACTATACTCCCCTAGCTCATGTTCACTCAATCCCAACGTGCACCGCGCTGTGTACCAAATGGGATGCACGGGACTGCTCGCGGCATCACCGATGCCCAGTTAACTCCTTTTGTGCGTTTCAGGACTCGAGGGTAGAAAGTAGCTAATAGATACCATCTACAGACCAGCATCACCGCAGAAGATCGGGATGCAGGCATATATCTCCATGGTGTGAGCAAGGTGCCTTCGTGGTCCCCCACACACGTTTGTGACATTTGTGGCAGGTTACATGTCAAAGTACACAGTGGGCTGAGTCATACATTCGGCCTTCGTACCCGTACCCTGTGCCTCTTTTCGACGCGAGCTCCATGGAGTCTGCATCTCTGTTCCAACACCTACTCTTGCGCGAAGTAGAAGCATTATATGGGACATCTGGTCATACCATCCAGGATTCCAGTGCAGTGCTAAAGGGCGTAAGTGGGACGTACCCATACTTTTTGACTAGATAACGCATGACACCCCTATGATAGGTGATACAAACACCAGAGGGAGCACAGCCAGCCGAGGTGCATTGCAACGTACCCAGTGTTCACTCATGTTTGAGGACTGTGCACTGTCAGTGGACCGATGAAGGCGGGACTGAAGCTTGTGGTGCTCAGATCACATGCAGGAGTGTTCCGATCCACCTTAGAGATACGCATGGGATCGGAAAACTGAAGGCGAATACCCGGATTTACTGTGGGTGGGGGAGGTGTCACAAACGGATTAGACGCGGGAACTTTGTTCGGCACGTTCGCGAGCATCATGTAGGTCACACCCGGAAGGGGAAGCACTGAAGTTCACAAGGTCAGACTTGTATTGTTGAGTTGTCGAACCAAATCTCCTGTTGCCTCTAGCCGTAGAGTAGAAACAACCGACCAGAACGTAAGAACGAAATGTGGCGCTTGTATCTGAATTAAACAGACGCTTTACATACCTTTTTAGACACACGATAAGAATCCAGCTAAGGCCTCATTCGCACTCATCGCACTTTGCATACACCAACAATGGCTTAAAAATTTAAAACACAATCATGTCACCACCCAGAAAGACACCAGGCTCGGCGTGTTTTGGGGATCAGGCTGAGTGGATTGAAACTGTCGTTAGAAGTAATGGGAACATTTGCTGAATGACGGAGCGTAGCGAGCAAGGTGCGGGACTAAACGCTCGGGCGACATACAAACGACATGCTTGGTTTGTTGTACATGCCTTGTGCCCGCAGCCGCAACACGGACAAGAGGACCTACATATGGGAGCCAGTTTCTGAGATGGCAGCTATGCTCCGCAGAAGTCTGCATGTGCTTGGGGTACACTAGCTGTTGGCTGGGTGGATTGGTCATGCAGGCATATACATCCGAGCTGTCACTTATTGACAAAAAAGATGCATGAAAGTACGCTCCAAGTGTCGACTGACTTTACCCGGGTCAACCTACCGCACTCGTGGATCATCGCTTTTAAACATCTCTCTGGCCATTGGTCGATAGCGAGAGGCCGCGAGTGCAGACAAAAGTAATAAGCGTGTTCGTAGTGAACATACCGGGACGCTTCGAAAGTGGAGCAGCCATCGGAGGGGAGATTCCAGGATGGTTGCAACTTGCAACCTGGGATGGACCCCGTTGGAAGTAGATACAGCAAGCGAACCTCCCGGAGACCGAGATTCAGCACAGGTCATCACGGCTTTCGAACGAGTCAGGCTGGCAGTATGGGGTGAATTTCAGTGAGAGTGCACCTACGTGATTCGGGCCCATGGCCGTCAATAGGTCTCCTGGGCCGACGGCGAAGAGAATTTCGTTTGTGTTTCTGTGGTAGGCCATGTTGGTCTTGAGTGAGGCAAGGGAGGTAATAGTCTATAGCCAATTGGCAAACGGCGTCGGAGATCCCGCCCTTCGATGCGTCACATTATTGGATCGAGTGCCGTTTTGTTCAAGTGAGGCACAGAGAGAACGTCCGAGTCCTGAGCCTTCAATGTTCAGTCATAGGTTTTGGCTGCCTGCTTTCGATATGTACCTGCTATACAACCTGGCGCACACGTTCTAACGGAAAAAAATAAGAGTTGAGCATATGAGAAGAAACTCGTGACTCAGACCAAGGCAGCACCACTGGAGGGTCACGGTATCGTGGATGCTTTCCCTTGCATCACAGCCCCGCTCTCCCGTTATACACTGGCGGGCTCAGATCTCTGAGCCGTCGTGTTCTGTCAGTCAGACGTCAGACCAGACGCGCACGCGTGTTGGTTGGAGGGAAGAATAACATGTCGGGTTGGTGCGGATTTCGAACAAGCTAACAGGCTGACGGCGCTTGGGTATCGACAAAAGCGTAAATCGGACCCAAAAGGGCTCAGCAAGACACCAGAACCGATGATAAATCAGGATCCCCGGGGAGAAAAAAAACTTGGATTTCGGGATCGGATAGAATAGGTTCGGTTCGGCGAGCTTGTAAGTCGAATGTTATACGTTTTTAACGAATCCTGATGTCGATCGACCCTCAGAGCTCTTTATTTTCCCCGAACCACCGCTGCTTTCATCAACCGTGGATTCTTTTCATACTTCCCAGGGCCCCAGGAATCGTGTCCCCTCAACCTTCTTCAACCACTCGCGTTCATCTCAGTATGCCTCCTTATGCATTTATCACCAATATGCCTCCGGCCAAACCTCATACCTCATCGTGGTGGAGATCCCTTTATGGATACCCCGAAAGCCGAGCTCTCTGACATCGGAGTCATCCGCCATCCGTTCGTGTCTTCGTCGGATGGCGAAATGGCCGTCGTTCCAGGCGATCGTGTCCGCGTCATTCGGGCCTTTGATGATGGTTGATCATTCGCCGAGAAGTTGGTAGGCACCGAAAGTGAACGCCACGAGCGAGGATTGATTCCCGTTGACTACTCACGCAATGTCGATCAGGCACTTCCGACGCTCCTTGCCGAAAACGGGTTAGCTATGGGTCACAGAATGCGATTGCGATGGGCACTGCGCTGTAGAACGGAGCTCACAAGAAAATCTTCCACACCACGTGCGTCTTCATTGATGATGTTCTTTCTGCGCGTTGCACTCGCGTTCGCAGGGTAGACACGGCCACAATGTGGTGCTAGGAGGTAATCGTTGTACCTCTCGTTCACGTTATCATCGTTTTTTTTTTGAGCTGATTTGACACAACCCCGACAAGTCGCGTTGCGTCTTACATGTCTTGATTCTGTCTGCAGTCATAAAGATTCAGAATTGCGTATCGATACCACCTTTTTTTTGCGCACTCTTTGTTCACTTCGACGGACTCGGAATGTCAAAGGCCATTTTTTTCTTTGCGGATGTACTCCTGTTACGCGTGTGGTTGTTCTCTGGCGTCCCTTCGGCTGTTACCCCATTATCTTTTACTTCTCTCACACGGTTTGCTGGCGGACCCTGTTTCGAGAGACTTTTCAGATCGAAATATATCTGTGTCCACTATCGATGTGTACACACAACGTAGCCAAAGTTGGTTGTATGGAGGATTTTCCATACTATGGTATCATCCGCATTCTCATCCCGTTCGAATCTACAAAGTGACATATCTCGCCACGATTACAGCTTATCCACAGTCCCTGGACGATCTGGATCTTTCTTGGTTTGACCATGTCAATCGTGAACTCGGACCTACAGCCGTGAGGTGATCCAAGAAGCCGGCACGAGGACGCCAATAACTGCCCTACGAGACACCCGTCGATGCACCACCGCTGCCCGAGCAGACCCACGATTAATCCATGTTGCGCGGGCGAGCGATACAGGTGCTGCGCGCAGCGTCTAGACGTGCACCACAGCATGCACCATGCATTGTCCACAACCTATGCAAACTCGCGTCATTGTCAGCCTGTGCTAGCGCGTCGATGGTGGCCAGTCCTGCACTGCCTCATCGCCGCTGACGTGGGCAGCCTCGGACCTGAGACAGGTTGGGCACACCGTCGTCGTCGCTGAGTGGGTGGGGCACTGTTCCGTCTGGTTTCCATTGCTGAGGCTGCTGTGCAAAGAGGTGTTTTTTCCCCTCGGGTGGTCTTTCCGGACGCAGTGGTCTCGGGTGAAGAAGGCGGTGAACGGTGAGTGGATTAGACATAGCGCCGGGAGAACACCACGACCCCGTCGAGGCACCGTCCTTGGATGGTGGAGGATTTTGTGAACGTAGTGAAGGAAGTTCTGTGACATATGAAGAAGTGAATCCGGGTGAGGGTCGATCAGAGGAAGTAATGGGATTCGCATTGGCTCCGAATGTCTGACCTGGAAGCCCGAGGCACCCCGGGAGTGCGCTGTCCCAGAGGCTACTAGTACCTCTATGTTGCTCGGAGCACAAGCTCAGCGCTCGCTGTCAACTCCTTGTCCCACGAAAAGCCAAAACTATAATCCGCATCCGCATCGCCAGGCACCAACTTTTACCAGGGTAGTAAAGGGGCTCGGCTCAGCCCGAGACTCTCGATCAAGTTATAGCACACCCGAAAGGCCTTTTCAGTGGCCGGGTTTAGCACCGTCGAGACGATGTCTACTCGTCGTTCCTCTTCCACAATTTACAGATTTATCGCAAACTCCCGAAGCACTAGTACTGAAGTCACCAGGTTCACTCAGCGCCGGATCACCTGTTTTGCAGGAATATGCTTATTCGTGATTGTTTTTTTCACATTCGTGGACAAAACCACGGGTGTTTGCTGGGATAAAAGTAATGCAGTCTCGGTGCTTGTTCCGCGACTGACGGACGCACTAGGACGATCGTTGGCGCTCAGGCTTCGCGCACCCGTTTGGTACGCTGGGATTCCGTCGGCTATCGGCCAGGATAACGGCGTTGTGGGCTTGACAGCAACGAATTTCCTCATCCCATCATCTTGCAATGCCTTCCCCGCGCGTCCTCGGATTTCTAATATGGTGAGAAGCTGTTCAACTTTGTAAAAATGGTTTCATACAGAAATCAAAACTTGCCTCACATCGTCGCAGGTAAAGGTTGGACTGCGTGCATGTCATGAGGGTTTCATCCAGTGAGTCATCATTGACCAGAATTAGTACACCGTCTTACATCGGTACGCAGCTGCACCTTGCACGCGTACTTCATTGGCTGCGGATACTTCCTGAAACGGAGCGGTCAGGGGATAGCGTGGCTGGATGCTGTGACCAGGCCACGGACACAGAGTTGTTCCTTCCCGTCTGCTCTGCGGTGCAGTGGTTTAACAGATGCCAATGATAGAAACGTGCAGTTCCCTCCATGTGATGGGGATCACGATAATGCTAGCGCTGAAGCCATAGGACCTTCCCGAGTCAGGGTTGGCCAAGCGTGTAGGATCAAGGTAAGCTGTACAGGCGGATGAATACTAACAATGGAGCTCGTTATGCACGGTGAGTTAGGCACAGAAAGAAAAATGGATATACTGCGGGCTGACTCCTCAATCCAGCGTAACGCACATAAAAATGGGAACATCAATGCAACCCCAAGGGGTCAAGCGACGAAGAGCCTCCCTGAGTTGCCACTCCAGCTTCACCGGCCTCAGTTAGTATGTCCCAGCTCTCTCTCCACTTCTCCCTCGTTCTCATCGTTACATGCCTAGCAAACCAAGTGGCGCCGTGGTCTCATTTTCACCGACATCTCAGAAAATCTCTTCCGAATACCCTTTTTGGTCACACCATAGTCTGAACAGTCCGATTGGGCAACCTCATAGCCAACTTTTGCGAGCCGTTACTGGTATCTTACCTTGTCATACTCACCATAGGAGCTAAACAAATATTGCAGGACAACATTTGTTCTGGGACGGCTGTCTTTGGTGCCGGCCGTGATCACATGGTTTCCTTGTTTTGGGGTGCCTATTCAGTTTATTTCGATTAGGTCCAGTGAGCGTCCCTTGCTCCACAGTTTGGCGCGGATGAACACTAAATACGTAGAGGTTCCTTTTGCCTTGGCTTTGTGGCAGCGTGTCCTCCCACCCTATAGTGAAGCTTCGGGAGGGCACACGAGGCTCAATCGTATAAAATATGCTGCTATGCCTCGGACCATTTATCACCACAATCTCCTCCATCCATACTCATTCACCATCGGTTCGAACCACATTACGCACCGGACTCAGTGTATGGAACAGTGAACTGCACCAATGTAGTGCGTCCTAGGATTCATTTTTTCTTTCTCAGTCATCTCGCAGGCCAGCGAGAACCTTTTGCTGAGTAGATTCGTCGTGCAGGATCATAATCCTAACGCACAGCTCGAGGACGTAAGCGTAGTACTTTTATGCTCTACTGCTACGTATACTGAATTTACCTGATATATTGCATGAAAACCGTGAATACACAGTCACCCGGGCCATCCATGCACTTGTGGTACCCCGTTTTCACTGTCGACACGAGCACCTTGGGGCCTGTGTCTCCATACGACGGTGCCCTCCTTCGTGAGGCAGAGATATTGTTCGAGCCCGCGAATCGTAACCTGAACATCATGCTAGCTCCTTCGGTATGTTTTTGGGATGACTCCGTTGTCTGATAATGTACTCCGTGTGCTGACCAATGGGATACACAGAATGATATGACCTTCGTAACGGGGGGCCAATATCGTCGTGCGGCCACGGAACCGACGTAAGAATGATCTTCCTGTGTTTACGTCCACGTCACCTGCTCATGTATGTGATAGGTGAGGCATACTCCTGAATTTACGCGGCCGGTGGATGGATATCCCCGGGCGCCAGCCCTGATTCCTGCTGCCCATTCCTGTTTGGCGACGGTGACGTGCCAGTGGGCTGGTGAGCGTGGCCCCGAGGCTTGCAGTGCTGGGGTTACGCGCCAGAACGTTCCCACACATTTCGGGCAAAGGCATGGTATCAGGAACATGCAGGCCAACACCCCTATTTGCTGCTTGTGGGAGGGATGTCGCAGACAGGTTAAACGAAAGTATTTCGTTCGGCATGTTCGCGAGCGTCATTTGGATCATTCTAGAGGACATATACAAACTTCCGGAAACTGAAGTGAGTCAGTCGTACCATTGAATGATAGTGATGACTGAGTGGACCGCTTTGAAGTTGCCGTGTGCGTCGCCTTCCACGTACGGAGGGAGCGGGAATGATTAGGTGTACACCACCGAAGATGTCTAGTCTTGAATTTGAACTCCTTGCCCTAGTTGCGACAGTAGCGCCCCACACAAGCTCGTTTGTAATGAGACTTCAGTGTCACCGTGGCCATGCACTGCGTTCCCCATCACGTTTACATCTCCCTGTCAGTACTCCTCTCGTCGGGCACCGTCTACCAGAACACAGTGGCACTGGCGGGTACGTGCGAGTCAGATACTGGACCTCAACAGGATACTTAGCTCGTCGTGTTGGAATCGGCAAGCTCAGTTGGGGGTGGACGACGGCGATCTAATCATCACTATCTCAGTTTCCCATACTGATTCAAACGTTGACGGAGCCATTCTAGCAATCTCCGATCTCGTTTTGTGGGGCAGCCGATCATTGGATAGTTTGTCTCAGCGGTGCTCCGCACTTCCTCCCGCGGCCACTGGTCCAGATAAGACTTTATCCAGGTTCGCTCGCAATAAAGGCACGTTGCACCAATAGATAATCGCAGAGCACGACCTCTGCGCCGAGGTAGTTCAATTGGGACTTCCCATTCACACCAAGTCATGAAGCGCTTCATGACTGGGTGTCATCCGATCATCATGCTGCGTACTCGATAGGGCTCGTCAGCTTGACGCCCTGGTCCGTGGCACATGCACTGCCGTTCGACGTCAGCAGCAACTCAAGGCTGTGGGCGAAGACAGCATGGTACGCATGCGCCGGGTTGGCTTGGCTTGGTGCAAGAGCGGCGAGGTACGTCGACGGGTAGGGGACGGTGCACCCCTTCCCCAGGGGATATAGTCTCGTAGGGACCTAGCGTCATTTCGTTCAAGTCCCCCATGATCTGGGTTTGGATGAAGTTACGTGCTCAGTCTTCACCACGGAACTAGATATCGAAGATAATCAGACGTCGTATCCCTCACAATTCGAAGCACTTTACCCACACCATCTAGGGTGGATGCCAGCGTAACGGGCGATGGACCCATGATATGTATTCGTTTCCATGGCGCATATAAGAACCGCAAGGTCCATTGTGCTCGGTAAGTCGTTCTTGGTCGCACAGGGAGAACAAAAGCGATCGGTTAATGGGGCTCATCACTCCGATCTTGACACCTGCGTTGTGCTGATGGGGTTGTCGTGACTATGCGAAGGAAGGAAGGAAGATTTCGATTGATCTCTACTACATCTGTAAGATGGAGGCTTCGTCGACGGCGCTTAGCTTGATGACGTGCAGAGGTCCGACTTCGGACGAAGACCTCCTTTGCTGTCTTCATGGTCGTTGCGTGGCACGACAAGTCATGATCACGTGGTGATGACTAACGTGACTGACGCGGTGCCGTGACACGCGCTGTCATTAAATGAGTCCTCACCGTCTCAGACGACGACCAACGCCATCATGACTGTCTCGGTCGCAAACGATAGCAGTGACGACGAACTCGACTGGGAGGAAGTTCACGTCCCAGAGCAGCAACAGCCGGTTGATACACCTCTCGAGCTCGAGCTCTCTTGCCCTGCCCCACGGCAGAACATTGAAATCACGCTCCATGCACGACCCAAGAAGGACGACGCCAAGTGAGTGCTCTTTGTTTTTTGTTCCCTTTGATCTAGCATGAACAACTACAGGAAAAAGGCCGCCGCTGCGCTGCATGCACTGCGCGTTCTGAGGACAACTAGTCACAAGATCCATACCGTCGCCCTCCTCGCTAATGCTCGGATACGAAACAAGTGGATAAATAATCCCTTGCTGCATGTGAGTGCTCTCTTTTGTCCAGTTCCGTTCCCCTTCTATGGCTGACTCATCACACTAGGCTCGACTCCTCTCCGTTGTCCCGCTCACACTCCAGAACGGATTCGCAATGATACACAAGTCCCGTATACCTGATCACAACAAGCGTGGTTGCCTATTTGAGGCGGCGGTTGACCGTCTTGTCATCTGGTGGTGTGAGACCTTCTTCGCCATCACGCCCACCGGACACATTAAGAGTAGGACGTATGAAGAAGTTGAGGACGAGATCGCTCTGGACAGCGAACCCGACGGGTCGGGATCCGGTGACAGCGGTTGTGAACGCATCCGGAGTGCTGAGTCCCTTATGAAGCATGTGCTGATGCAGCGTGGATCCAGAGATACCAGCGCGCAGCTCTTCACTGCCTTGTGTCGAGCACTCGATATCCCCGCGAGGCTTGTTGTCAGCTTACAGAGCGTTCCTTGGAAATCGAAAGTTGGGAAACCATCTCCACCGAAAGATGGGCCTAAAGGCAAGGGTAAACCACCGCAGAGATTTGCCGGTGATCACGAAGACCCTGAGCCCGATGATCAAAGTGAGGCGGACATCGCCGTACCGCCCTTCAAGAACAAAGGTATCCCTGTACCGTATCACAATTCTTAAAAGAACGCGCCGTCGGCGTGTTCTCACGTTTTCGTTTACAGGAAAAGGCAAAGAGGTAGCTAACCCGATTATTAAACTTCGCAAACGGAAAAGTCAATCTACTAGCCGGAGTGCATCACCTGCCATAGGGGCAAGATCACGGAGTACGTCGAACGTGTTGCTGCTTCCTGTTCTATGTAAGCGATTATGTCAACTATGTCTAGAATCGCCGGATCCGACGACCACCCCACCTGTTTTTTGGACGGAGGTATTCTCTCGCGCAGACTCGCGCTGGCTGCCCGTGGATCCCATCCGCGGTATTGTTAACAAGCGCCACCTTTTCGATCCGAGCCATGCCCAGAACACAGGGGCGATCAAAATCCCCATCAGGCAAGATAACCGAATGCTGTATGTTATCGGTCTAGAAGAGGATGGCTTTGGTCGTGATATCACAGCGCGGTATGCCCGTGAATATACGGCCAAGGTATCGAAAGCACAAGCTGTCGGTTCAGGTCCTGCTGGTGGGCGGAAAGAATGGTGGGCCAGAGTCGTGCAGTCCATCACGAGACCCTATCGCCTCGTATGTATAACCCGAGCTCCGTGGATGCAACGGAGATGAATTGTGTCTTCTTGTTCACAGCAAAGGGACGACCACGAGGACGATGAATTACACAATCATCAACTGACCGAAGGCATGCCGACCACGATCGCGGGCTTCAAGAATCACCTTTTGTGCGTGCATACATTACATTCTTTTCCTTGTAGATTTTTATGAGCGCAATTCGCTTATCCTCGCCGCGTCGCGTTTTTTTAGGTACGCGCTGGCTCGACATCTCAGGCGTGACCAAGTAATTGATCCTCTCACTGAACTTGGCAAGTTCAGAGGAGAGCCTGTTTATCCACGTTCATCCGTAATTTTCTTGAAATCTGCGGAGAATTGGATGCGGCAGGGGCGCGTTATACGTCAAGGCTGTCAGCCCATGAAAATGGTCAAGCAACGTGCAGTGACCGTCAGTCGGCAACGAGAGGTGGAGGTCGCGCTCGAACGGGCCGAAGGAGAAAGTCATGCCGGCGGTGATGAAGAGGTGATGCAAGGGATGTATGCAGTTACCCAAACGGAGCTGTACACGCCGGATCCTATCAAAGACGTGCGTCTGGGCTCTCCGTCTCATCATCTTCCTTTTCCCTCTGCCTTTCCCCCGCTGTCTTCTGTATTCGGGTTGACGAAACTTTTTTCTAATAGGGGAAAGTCCCAAAGAACGATTTTGGCAACATCGACCTGTATGTGCCTTCCATGTTGCCGCAAGGTGCGGCACATATCCCATGTATGTGTGCCCATATCGCTTCTTTGCTCCACTTGCCCCAGCTGAGTCAACTTGTGGTGGGCTGGCAGATAGGGGGGCCGCAAAAATAGCCAAGAAATTAGGGTTCGACTATGCAGAGGCCGTGGTACGTGCTACCATTCCAATCGAACACACCCACACGCATGAGGTCGTTATCAATTTAGACGGGATTTGAATTTAGAAAGCGAAGAGCGATTCCTGTCGTCCAGGGTATCGTTGTCGCCACCGAGAACGAAAACGTGATCGTGGATGTATGTGTCACTGTCGGGTTCGCACGATACCACTTGCGTGCCTACCCATTCCCGTTTCTGCTTCCTTTTGTAGCTGACGTGACCTTTTCTGGTGGATCTAGGCATGCCTAGAATCGGAACAGGATGCGGAAGAGAGGGCCCGGGCAAAGCGGTTAGAGCGGGTGTGTAAGCGGTGGATACGACTCGTTCACGGCCTTCGTATACGTGAGCGACTCCAGAAACAGTATGCACCAGGCCAGATGGATGAACACGACGCGCCTCTCGAGCAGCAATCGAAACAGCCAATACAACGAGATTCATGGCTCGACATGGATGCAAGCGAGGTGGGTGTATCGGATAGGTCAAGTCGCCGGTTACTCATGGATTTTTTTTTTTTTCGACTCTTCTTGACGCAGCAACAACCCGGAGGATATCTCACTACTGCCGATGATGTCGTCGAGCCATTCCACCTTCCGCGCGACGTCCACCGGTTCGACGCTCTAGTAGTTGCAACGACGTCCACGACCCACATAGGTTGTGAGGATGATCGCGATCCTCCCCATGCTCATCTTCGCCTGAACAAAGATACGACCCCCGTGGCAACACCAGTTTCTCTAGAACCAGTGCACACCCCACCCGGAGACGACAGCGCCAAAACGGAAATGGAAATGGAAGAAGATGTGGATCTCGAGCCTCGGTCTCATACGAGCGTGCCAAAGACGATGCGTGAGCTCGCCGAGCTATATGCACAACGACAGAATGAGGGAACACCACCACCACCACGAGAAGAGGAAGGCGATCTCACGACGACGGAATCGTCATGTCGAGAAGAGTACGTTCTGGAAGAGGGGCCGTCTCGAAGGCGTGTTGAGGGACCGGAGCGTCGTGCCGGCAAAAAACTGCCCGGGACGAGGACGACGCGGACATCAAGGAAGAGGATGCGAAGACGAGATGAGAGCGAGAGCACTTCTGATGTCGATGGGGAGGCAGAAGCACGCGGCGTGCCTCCTCCCCTCAAGCGTCGCCAGCGCGTGTCGTCCTTTTCCACTGTCACTGACCGTCCCCATGCGTCGACGACGACGTCGAGGTCTAATACCGGATCGGGCCGCGTGCTTCGGCCACGGACTCAAAAGAGCGCAGCGCAGCTTCGCGAAGAACGTTCGATGGAAGAGGCGTACAGAAGGGCGGTGGCGGACTAAACGCTTCCGTTTTTTCTTTCATATCTATACAGGTTTTTGTATACACTCTCGTAATACCAGAGTACTCATAGATGCGGGGGACGTGTCTTTTTTTAGCAGGAGGGTGGGTATGGGGAAGCGTCCGAGGGTACTCCTTGAATGACCGGACCGGGTAGGAGAGCAAAGGGAACCAGACGCGCAAACGTCAGGTAGGACGTATGACCCCGTACGTCTGGGCAAACTTTCGAGAGGTTGTCCTTGGCAGAGGTGTGCATCTGACTAGACCCCGCGACGGCGTTCGAAGACGTTGTGTCTCCGAGGGGTAGTGTGGGGGACACGATCTCACGCCTTGACCCCGCACCCTCTCTCGGGCTCTTGTCGCTCCCCTCGGTGGCACAGCCATGCGCAGGGCCCGCGATCGTCGACGCCTGTTGGTCCCCGTCCACTCTCGCCCTCTTTTCCGCGCTCCTTTGCGCCCCTGACCCCCCTTCTGCCTTCTGTGACCGCAGCTGCCCTGTTCCCGCACCCGTCCCCGCGCCTGCGTCCGGTTCGTCCGCCTCCTCCCGATCTACCTCCACCTCCTTCCGTTTCCGCTTCCCCGCGTTAGCGATCTGGCGCTGCCGTTTTTCCTCCCGGTAGCGCTCCATGTGCTTGAGCTTGTCGACGGCCTGGCCCAGCGGACGGGGCGGTGGGAGCTGCTGGACTTCATGTGGACGGAGGAGCGTCTCGTACATACTGATGTCTAGACGAGCGCAGAGATCGGCGTCGACGTTTCCGGTCAATGTATATCTTTGCGTTCGCGTGGGGGGAAGGGAGGAAGGGGGGGGGGACGTACCAGTAAAGCCAGCGTCGTTGAGCGCTGAGACGGTACGCAGGACCTGTTCCATACACGGGCTGAAACAGCATATCCGCGTAGGGCGGTCTTTCTAACGAACCCGAACAGAACAGCTGCGTCAGTGCATCGCGTGAGACTTTTTTTTTCTTTTCGTTGGGTCTCGGAGGGGGGAAGAGATCTCGCAGGTCAAGGAACGTACCCGCAATGCTTTCTTTGCGTGCTCGATGGCCTCCCAGGGTGCGGGGAGGTCAAGAAAGACTAGATGGAAACGAAGACCGAAAATGGGCAACGTGTGAGCGGAACGGGCAGGTATGACGAAATAGAAAGGGGGATGGAGAATGGAAGAGGGAGGACGTACCCGAATCGACGAGGTTCTCTACCGTAAAGCCGTCCTTGCATACGTTTCGATGCGTCAGCGTGACGATGTCCTCCATTCCATGACGGACAAATTCTTCTCTGGGTGCTGGGTAGGCGTGGGGTGGAGCGGGGAAAGACGGAAGGCGAACCTTGCCTTATCGACACGCGTTTCATGGAACTCGTAGGAATAAAGGTGGCCGGAGGAGCCTACGGTTCTTGCGATGGAATGCGAAAAGGAACCCGAGCCGGTGCCTAGGGCAAATGAAACGATGATGAGCGCTGTGGTCGACGGCGGCGACTCATGGAAGAGGGCGGGCACAACCGAGGCGAGGGAAATGGAAGACGGGAGCTGAGAAAAGATTACGATGTCGACTTGGTGCATGCGAATCTCGTCATCGAGAGGGGTGCGAGGACGTGGGTGTGGGGGAGCGATAACGGGGAATGCCGCGGGGCGTACGCAAGGGAGAACTCACCTGCTTCAATGACGCGGCTCCCGCGTCGAATGTCGAGCCATGCGGTGATGAACGCGATGTCGGCGAGATAGAGAATTTGTGTGCGGTGAGGCAGGGCCATCGTCCAGAGTTCTGGGGTTGGGCGGAGTACGTGGATGAAGCCCTTGCCGTTGCGGGACCCGACCTTGGAGCCATAGGGGATACCGATGAGATCGTCGTGCTTGTAGTGGCCAAAGCGACTGTTCAAATCCTTTCCCTGGGTGATGAGGAGTGGCTGGACGAGTTCTCTCGTCTGCAGGGCGGTCAGCGACGGTGCGTGCGGTGTGCTGGGCTGTCCACACCTGCCATACGATGACGAGGTCGCCGGGAGCGATGAGCTGAGCATTTGACCACATCACTGGTGGTGATCGTACCTAAAGTGAGGCACTTCAGATTGAGACGCATCTCTCGCCGATGCGAAGATCTCGCGAACCGTACACTTTAAATTAACCCGTTCTCACCGCTCACCGCGCTGTACAGGCATTCCTCATCGTCAGCCCTGATCGTGGCGTGCACCCCAGGTACGTCTCATCACCATAGCTTCGCCGGCCATCTACAGTAATCGCGTTCTCGCAAGACCCACCATCGTGATGTCGTGTTCGCACTTCGGGCTCCGAGTGCCCTGTTGAGCGCTCAGAACTTTGACGAGCCGATAAAAAGTCCTCCCTCGCCTCGCCCCGCTATCATCTTCCCCCGGCGCTCTTCGCAAGCATCATCTCTTGCCTCCTTTCCGCTGTCACACCGTGAATGGATCCCGTTGGCACCACTCCCCGTGTCTCCTGCAGTATGTCACCCTCTCCAGACGCGTTTCGCAGCTCATAGTGTATTTGAAAAGTCGCCATCGTCGACTTTTCAGAGGACGTGCGCCGTTCGCTTAGCCATCTGTTCATCCACTCATCCTCACATACTAGGTTCGCTGGCTGTTCGTAACCGAATCTCTCACAGAGCTCTTGGGTCCGTCCCCTCCGTCCTCTCGTGGCTCTCTGTAACGTGCGTGTCTGGAAGGTTACGAACCTCGCGATGTCATCGGACGTCCTGCGATCGAGCTCGTGCATCCCGAGGAATTCCCTACCATCAGAAGGCTTCACTAGTGCGTGCGGGAGTATTCATGGTCGTCTCCTCTTCTTATCATTTCGCAGCGATACTATCCGTCAAGACAAGGCTGCAGCCATTGCATATCTTCGTCTCAAACACAAGGACCCTTTCAAAGGTTATCTCCTTTGTGCCGTCGTCAGTCGCTCGTGCCCCTTGTATACGACGAGTTGTTGATCGTGCCTTAGTCACGTACTGTCGTACATAACGTGATGGTTGGGAGCGTCTCCCTCGCAGTACCAGGACCCAAGGCGTTCCAGAACGCCTCCACAGCGCAAGAAGTCGTTGTCGTAACTCCCAGCGCAACGGACTTCGAATTTCGTGTGGGTTCTCCATCAGATCTTCTCCTGCCCGTAGTGGCGCTTACCACCGAATAGCGCTGGGGAGACCCATCTCCCATGCCTCGCAGCCCACTCCCGCTCATCCCAAGCCTCACGGATATCCTCGAAGATCCCACCTCGGACAGGGACCAGTCCAAATCCACGCCACCTCCAGTTCTCAGCTTCAAGCCTCTCCCTTCACAGTCATCACGCTCGGCGCTCATGCTCGATCGGTTTTCGATACACTGCCCCGTTCAATATTGCTCTAATGACCATCTCCTCTCCACCACGACCGTGATGGGGCGAAGCTTTTTCGATTTTGTGGCACTTCGGAGTGACAAGGTAGTCCGCAGCTGGATTGATGTGATCAAAGCATGGGGCGTCAACGAACGCGGTCAGCCCAGCGACGGTGGATTTGGATATGGTAAATTCTTGCTGCTTCCGAAAGGCAGAGATTCCAGGTAGGGGGGGTTGTTCTTATCTCTCTCTCTCCAGGAACTGAGCTTCTTCCTCACACCTGGCTTTTTTTGTCCCCACTCAGGACCGATAGGATACCCGATATAGCGCCTCCTCCGAGTCGCCGCCGTGATTTGACAGTGCCGACGTCGAGGAGTCATGGCCGACCACTAGGCTCAGCCGGTCATGGGTCGTCTGCACGTCCGAGCACACCGGCGTTGTCGGGCAATACATCAGCGTTCCCCGAGCAAGAGATCTTGGTCGATGCCATTTTCTCTGGCCATTCGGACGGGATCTTGGTCATCCTCCGTCGCCAGCAGTAGTGCGTTGTAGCGATTCGGTGCAACGTCATTCTTTTTTGGTTGTTCATTGATCATCACGTATGGGCTCGTGTCCGGAATCAATGGACTCGGTGTTTCGCCCGTCGGCTACTCGTCGGCAATCAGCTTACGATCGTATTGCAGCCAACCGTATTCACCAGCTTTTTGTTCTCCATTCTCTATTCTTCTTTGGCTGTGCTGCGGCCGTGGTTCTATCGAACAATCGGGAATGGTGTGTTGTACCACATCTAGAACGAAAACGAGTACTGGTCCCTCGATACAGGGTCGTGACATGAGTGCATCGCAATGATGGCTCACATGGCAGTGACGTTATGAGCTAGCGCCGAGTTTTGATTTCGATGCATCCCAGGCACACACAGCTTTTCTTTTTCCGCGCTCCGTTTCCTCCGAATGTCTGGACTCCGCGTGGCATGTCATCATTCTTTCTCTTCTACATCCATACTGCGAACTCGCTCGGGATTTCGAAGGGGTGGAGGAGGAGGAGACGAACGAATTAAAACGGGGAAAGCACGTCTTCCCAGGCGCACCATCGACTGCATCCCCACCCGTCACGCCACGACGTCGGCGCCTTCTGTCTGGTGCCTTGTACACACTAAGCTTCTGCACTGCATCCCATCACATCATTTCAGCATGGACAGCGGCTCCGGCGTTCACGTACCCACAGATTCTATTACAGTTCCCCTGAACGAGATCTCAGTCAGAGGCACATCGTCACGGTCTTTTTCTCAGAGTGCGGTCTTCGAGGAAGGGAAAAACCACGCACGCCTGGTTAGCGTAGAGACGACGTGCCTGGGGCCAGCGATCGAAAAAAGCGTTTGGTTTCATCGTTGCCGTTGGTGCAAGGACGAGACCGCGGGTTCCGGAGACACTATGACGCTCCCCCCCCCCTTCTCCGTGTTTGATCGCCATCGTTCGCTTGGCCCATTCGGACTTTTAACAAGGCAACGTGCCGCCTCTTGCAGACCGTGTCGCAAACCTCTTCTCTTGCTCCCAAGCCTGGGAAAGTTCGTACGACGTATGTTGGGACTCACAACACCGTCCCCTACGACCCCCATTTTCTTTCTTTGCTCGGCAGAGTACTCGTGAGAATAGGATGCAAATCCAATGGAAGTGGCTCTACCAAGATCTGCGGGGTGAAAGGCAGAGATCTATTTCCGACCGTCAAGAAAGTGACATGCTGACTGTGAAGGCCCTCGACGGTAAAACGTGAAACTGGGACATCGGTGTCGAGACTGATTATTCGCGTCGTTTGATCACCTGCGGTTGCCATCCAACGGCGAACGTGGGTAAAGGCGGGGGCCCTGGGCCGTAATTTAGCGATGCGATACATGTCGCGGTGTTCGTCTGGGTTCCGAATGACCGTCCGGGTTGTGGTATCCACCTCCCGCGACCCTCCGACTGAGAAAGTAGCTGTGGGAATGGGGGGTGACACGTCCCGTGCTGCGTTTGTCCACGCGGGAGTGAACCTGGGAGCTGCGCGTAGGCTCGAGGAGACAAGTGGGGCTCTGCGGACGCGTGTGGCATGTAGGCGGGACATGGATGCTGATGGGGTGTGCGTTGACTCCGGTCATATGTGCTCTCGATTGTCCACTACGACCGTACCCGAAGAAGGTTACCATAAATAGAAATAGCTAAGCCGACGTGCGTTTTTGGGATGTGACGGGGAGACTCGACGCCGTGGCAGATGAGCGCCGCATTTCAAGTCGGTGCTAGCGGTGAACAATGACTTGGATACGTTACGGACGCCATCGAGTCGAGTGGTGGTCAGGATGGGTTATGACATGCACGACCGACGTCGCCTATCGTCCAAGACGTTAGCACAGCCGAGTGGTGGTTACTAGTTGGCATGGCCCTTTGGCTGTGTAGTCGTGTTTGAGCTCGCGCGCCTCTGCGGAACTTTTCACACCTCCACCACAATGGGCCCTCCCAACGACAGAGACGTCCCCATGGGTCCTCCTCCTCCCCCGTCTGGCATCATCCCATTCGCTCAGTCACAACCACCACCACAGCCTACCAAGGACAATCTCGACGTCCTCGAAAAGTATCGAAAGCTCAAGCGACGCTATTTTGAGCTCGAAGAGGCACGTCTACCCCGCTGATCCCTCTCCCTTTCCCTATAACACGTCTCCAGAAATACCAAGAAACGCAGGCCGAACTCAGACATTCCGGCGAGCGCAACGTCAGACTCCGAGAAGAGCGAGAGTACGTCCCAACCTTTGCCGATCGCGGGGCGTTGCCCTCATTTGCCCTCCAGGCTCATCCTCCAACGAATACACGAACTCGAGACCCGTTCAGAGCCGAGCACGCCCAGCGTACCCTTTCCCCCTTCCGGCGCATTCCCCCGCGCCCTTCTCTCTGCTCGCACACGGGCAGTATTTGTCAGCAATCTACGCCAGGCTATGGCCGAAGACGACGCCGAGGACCACAACGTCGATCCCCTCCTCAGCTCTCGGTATATCGGCCCACTCGCTCGCAAGCGCGCAGACGAGGAACACCGCGAACAAATCGAAGACGAAGCTCGCCAAGGCCGTCGACAAGCAAAGCGTGCTCGCCCAACACCCAAGGGCAAGGAGTCCATCGTGCCGCCCCTCCCTTCCCAGCCCATCCTCACCCTCGCACCCGTCCCACAGCACCCCGCCGAGACTGGCACTCCCCCTCTGCTCATCTCTAACAAAGGGGCTCGCTTGCGTCTCAAACCTCCCGTAAAACCCACCGCCGAATCAGACCCCGCTGCTTCGGTCAACCATCGCCCCCCATCGCCCTTGTCTCCCGTCGTGACACCTCCGGAAGAACGTCCTTATCAGTCGGCTTCCTATCCCGCAAATGGTACACAGCCCCCCATTCCCGCCCCGCCTTCGGCTAACTCGCCTCCGTTACCTGGACAATCCCCGTTGCTGGCTGCATCATCTGCCGCACCCGCATCCGGCCCGTCCGACATCCAACGGCATGCCAAGCCGAAGCGATTGAAAGCGCATACGGTCACCTCCAAGAGCTTTAGTATTCCGACAGTACCGCGCGATAAAAAGGGTCGCCCTCTCTTGCCCCTCAACGTGGGTATCATGACCGTCATCAACCTCGGCGAGGTCTGCATGCGTGAACACTTTCACACGGAACGATACATCTTTCCCGTCGGATACGAAGTGACCAGGTGGGTCGATCACGTCTTTTGACGCGTGTCCTTGCCTGATGTAACGATTCAGACGCTACCATTCGACGGTGGACCCAGCTACCGATGCTGTATATCACTGCTCCATCCTCGATGGCGGAGATGGACCCAAGTTCCAGATAGTGGCGTCGGATGTTCCTGATCGGCCGATGATTGCTGGGACGGCGACGGGCGCATGGTCTTCGATCGTCAAGCAGGCGAATGCGATTCGTAATCGCCAACACTCTAACTCGGTATCCGGACCCGACTTTTTCGGACTCGGACAAAATACCATCAAACACCTCATCCAAGAACTTCCCAACGCCGATCGGTTGCGCGATTACGTCTGGCAACACTTTGTCGAAGGAGGGTGAGTCGTGTTCGCTGTTTTGCTGGGTGGTTGAGACGTAGTCGTGTCTTTCGTTGCATGGCCCAAGGCCGAGGGATCTGCGGAGCGTTTGTGCGTCTCGCGTGATCATCACCTTTTTGTGGCCCGTTCTCTTTTTCACCTATCTTATTTCCTATTTATGACACGATGTGACACAGACCTTTAGGCGGTAGGCACGCGGCCGTCATTCCTGCCCTCCCAGAGGATCCCAACGACGGCATCGTCGACGACACCGTGACGACTCCATATACACACCCACCACCGCCTCCGCCACCACTATCGCATATACCATCACAACCGTTTACGACCATCCTACTCCCACCCCCTACAGTAGCTGATATGCTGAGCATACATGAGTATCGGCCGCCGCCCATCAAGGAGCCCGACCCGAAACGTCAGAACAGTAGCAATAGCAGCACCCCTCTTTCGTCTATCCCAAGATCACACGCCCGCTCCCACTCGGCATCCCCGCCGAATCAAAATCTGAGCGGATTGACGTCGCCGCATGATATAAACCCTATCACACTAAAACCTCCACCACAATCAACCCCGGCTGTTCCTGCGACGTTTGCGAGCATCATGAATGCATATCCGCCGCAACCACCGAGGCGTGAGGAGTCGCAGGTACAGTCGCGTCCGGAATCGAGATAAGAACCGATGGGGCGGCTAGTTCGCGAATAGGTCCGTGATGTCCTCTTATTCCTACCCCCCATGTTGCCGTGATGCCGGGAGTCGTGTATACTATCAAAGGCCTGTTGGTTTAGTCGCCGTGTTCTTGTTTGCATGTTGTCGTGGACTGTCGCTTTTGTTTTGTTACCGTCTCCAGTCCTTTTTTTCCCGCTCCGCTCCTTTCTCCCTCTCATTCAGTCGTCTACGGGTAGGCACCCTCCACGCCACTTATTGGGGTGGGGAATAATTCGTTCTTGTTTCTGGGAGCCCTTTTTTGGTTTGTGTCCTGATTTATCGTCTATCGTCTCTTTTTCTACCACCACGGTTCTGACTCTAGTGCACTCTCTGGATGCCATGTGCCAGATGATGGACATGCCCCTTTGCTGACGTCTTGTGGAGGACCCATTCCGATCCTGGGATGTCCATTCCAACTTCTGCGAGACGTTGCGGTACCCTGCGTCTGGTATGAACACACTTGGTGCGGACTGGACGTGCGGGTTCGGGGCGAGAGTGAACCTGCGCAAACGAGTGGTATTTCGATGAGGAATTGTGTTGCGCGCCTCTCGTGGGGACCTCTTTGCCCATGGCGAGGACCATGCCGGGCTTTCATTTGATGGGGTAGTATGTGAGGCGAACAACATTGAAGTTAGTACGAATGAATGCTGTGCTTTACCAAGTCTTGACTTTGGACCACATCGAGCTCATCAGAAATGGCGTGGCTAAGAGTCGCCGTGGTTCAGTTTGCGCCCAAGGTGAGGAGGCGCAGATCGATAATGCTTGGTCGTTCACGTTTGGTGATATCCCGTAGCTCGGCGAGGTACATGCCAACATCGCAAAGGCGCGCGAGCTGTGTCGAGGGTCAGTCGCGCTCGTCTTTTCGGAGGGTGCATGCCAACGGACGCTGACGGCTGTCGATTGGTGCTCTGACAGGTTGACCCCGCGATCGGTCGACCTGGTGTGTTTCCCCGAGATGGTCTTTACGGGTGAGCGCCTCCCTATTCCATCGTCGGTACTCTCGATCGCGGGTTGCCACACAATGATAACGATGACGACGTCGATCTCTTCACGCCCACGTACACACAGGATACATGTTCCCGGACGCACCCTCGATCGCGCCGTTCCTTGAGCACCCCGAGACAGGCCCGACAGCCTCGTTTTGCACCGAGCTCGCGTGCCGTCTCGGGTGCGTCGTCGTCGCTGGGTTCCCAGAGCGACTTGCCGCCGGGCGCGTCCCTCCTGCTCAGGCTGGCGGCGGGGCGGCGGGGCCAGGGATGGAGACGCTCCTGGGCGCCAACGCCGCCCTCGTATGCAACGCCTCCGGCCGGCTCGTGCACACGTACCGCAAATCGAACCTCTTCCCCGTCGACCGGACCTGGGCGCGTCCCGGTTCCGGTGAGGTCGGGGATGCGGACGCGGACGCGGGGTTCGCAGCGATCGACCTCCCGGCGCCGCTCGGCCGCACCGCCGTCGCGATCTGCAACGATCTGAACGTGCGCACGGGGGAGGCGTGGACGTCGATCGAGCGCGGGCCGTACGAGCTTGCGGCGTGGTGTTTGAGGGAAGGGGTGAGGGTGCTCGTGCTGCTGAATGCGTGGTTGCGGCCCGAAGATGGGGGGATGGAGGGCGTAGAGGGGGATGCGGAGGATGTGGATGCGGATGGGGGTGTGCTCGGGCCCCACGCACACGCCGGAGCGGAGGAATGTCATCGGGATCCGGCGGACGGGGCGGGAGAGGACGACGGGGTGGGTGATGGGCTAGAACCGAATTGGCAGGTGCTCAACTACTGGGCGGCCCGTTTGCGACCGTTGTGGGCCGTCGATGCCGACAAGACGGACGCAGAAGAAGGGACACGGCAGCACGAGACGTCTCACATGTCGAGGGAGCAACAAGACGTGATTGTGGTCGTGTGCAATCGATTCGGACGTGAACGAGGTGCGTTGTGGACGATCATGACGTGATCGCTTGTCGCATGATCGAAACGTGCGCCGGTTCGTCTCATTTCTCTCTTTAGGAAAAACGTTTGCAGGGTCGTCTGCCATGTTCGCCATGCGTCCCGGTTCGGGCAGACCCCGACTGTTACAGGTCATGGGTGGACGCGAGGAAGGCGTGCATATTTGGACTGCGAGGGTCGGATCGCAGACGCTGCTGTCCTAACACAACCTTGGGCTTGACCGTCATCGCGGATTGCGTACTTTCACATCCATTGTTAAAGGGTCGAGAAAACGGGAAAACCTTCTCTTTGGACTGTTGCTGGACTGTCATTTTAAACATGGCGTCAACCGGTCGACGACCAGGAACATTGACAAGGTGAGCAATGTCATCGCTCTCGAGGGTCGGCGTCGCCGGTTTTCGCCTTCTGGTGTTGCACTGTCGATCGCGAGTAGAAGAAATATGTACACTTCGTCGATCGTGATTTAACCAGCCACGTCAGGCGGGCGAACGTGTAGAATAACCCTCGGTAATTTCTTCTTCTCTATACCACCCGACGGTGCCTCCCCCGCCGACCCACGACCCACTTCTGATTTCGGTACGCTCCCAGAGGGATCCCGTGATGTGTCTCCTGTGGTGGTGCGTTTCGTACGTGGTTTTCTCGACGTAGATACGCTCCGACTGCCGTTCTTGGTCGTGCGCGCTGCGTCTGGCAGCGTACTGCCTGCCTGGGTGGCGCCATCTAGTACGGGCTTCTTCCGCTCACGGAGCGTCATGGACGTCGGTGATGCCCCCGTACTCGTGCTGGCACCCTGGGCGGACGATGTCTTCTGAACGCCGGTGGCGTCTGCCCCGCCGCCCAGTGTGGAGAGGACTGACAGCGTACGTACGAGCCATCTGTCCATGCTCGCCCGCGCGGAGGCGGATTTGCGGGGCTTGGCCGCTTTCTCGAGCTGCAGCGACGACGTAAAACAAGTCAAATACAGTGTGTGAGCTCCGCGAGGGGGAAGAGGAGACGCGAGCAAAACATGTCGTGTGTAAAACGACTCGTACCTTGACGAGGTTGTCTATGCTCCACCACGCGTCGTCTACCCAGCCCTCTGTCAGGCCGCCGTCGGAGGGCTCTTGGGAGCGGTGTGGGGCAGGGACGATGTCAACGAGTCCACAGAGGTGTGCCATGGCGCCGCTCATCAGCGCACGGTCGCTGTACCCGCCCTCGAGTACGCTGACGACACGGCTACGGGCGTACGCGTCGGCCAGCGCGCACGTCTCGCGCGTGAAGCGGTGGTAGAAGCCTACGGGCACTTTACGGTGGTGTCGAGACATGGACGGATACTCGTGCTCGCCAGCGTCGAACCCGCAACTAGATGGGACGCGGGGTGAGTGTGGTTGAGCGGACTCCGTTCGGTCGGTCAGCAGTGTACAAGGAAGAGATCGACGTTACCTGATGAATATGATGACATCATCGCCAGGCCCACCGGTCTCGTCCAGGAAGTCGCGTGCGCGGTGTATGAGGGCCAGATACCGTGGGTAAAGAACGTCCCAGAATTCGGCTTCCGAGTCGTATCGTTGAAGGTGGATGTTCCTGATGTATTGTCCGTGAGGGCCATGGATCAAGGTGGAGGCTGCTTGTACCATCTCTGGTTTGCCATCCTATGATCCAGTCCAGCGGGCGTTGTTGCAGTGGCGGGGTACGCACCTCGCAAGGAAAAGACAGGACGTCGTGCAATGAGCCATAGTAAATCCGAAGCCCAGGTTTTCTTGAGTCGGTCTCGGACGGCTCAGACTCTTCCAGCGTTCGTCGATACGTTTCCTCGTTTATCTGCCATACAATCGACTGGGTCCCATTACCTACAAGTTCAGCCGTTCAGTTCTAGCGAGCACGACTGCTTCACGTTTGGGGAAAGAGCACACCATGATGGAGATCTATATCGAGAATGACGATTCGCTGTATCCCATGGTTCAAATGGGCTGAAAGGTCCGCATACGTGAGAGAAACAAACGACCATGCCAAAGTGGGACAGTACCATGTGCCGCACCAATGGCAACGTTGTTGACGAAGCAGAACCCGCATGGCGTGTCCTCCCCACAGTGATGTCCCGGCGGTCGGATCGCCACGAACGCACGTTCGCAGGGATCGTCTGGTTCGCGGGAACGCAGGTGCGGCCCGCCCGTGGCTGCCATGCTGGCGTCGACTGCTTCGCACACTGCCCCAATGGCGCCTTGAATTGCATCGATGGAACCAGGGCAGACTGTGGTCACCACGCACATACGCACGTGCATGCGTGCAGGCCGTTTCGAAACGAATAAGAAAACACACGGGGACCAAGTAAGTGCAGAAAGGGACTGACGGTATAAATCGAGCGGTGGAATTCCCTGTGGGATCTCTGTCCCTTTCTCCATGATGTTCTTTTCGCTGTCGAGCGCCCATGCAATTAGGTTTTCGGGGTAGACGTCCCGATCGATGTCGCCATGGATATATTTAACCGCAGCATGGTCGAGGAGGGAGACGGACGCGGAGGTTCTTCGAACCACGATTGACGTGGCGAGGAGGGCAGGGCTTGAATCTAAACTCGAATTGGCAGGCGACACACTAGAGCCTGGAGCAGTAGATATTTCTGATGTGATCGCTATGCGGCCAAGCGCAGCCGCGAGGTCGCCTTCCTCCGTGTCTGCAGCAGGCGCGCGTTCGAGCTGCTGGACTTTTAGGGCGGACTCTACGTCCTCGATGCGTGAAATGGCGGCAGCGAGCCCCAGCTTGACTGCGTGAAGACGTTCGGGACGCTCGAAGATGCCCGACGTGTCGCGCGAGCGTATGAAACGGTGTTTGAGACACTCGTCTTGGATGAATATCGCGGTCCGTTTGCCGTGTGCAACATTGGGAGACGAACTGAAGCCAGGAATCGCGGTCCTGGGAGTATCCAACACGTTTGGTGTCGCAGCCTCTGGTTGAACAACTATGCCGCGAGGTGGCATAGGGACATTACCCGAGGGTCTGGGACTGTGTTTCTCTGAACTGCCAGAGGATTCGCTTACATCCATATCGGTCTGTAGTAGTCCTCTCTCAGGTCGGTAGCAGGTATTGGAAAGAGTAGGGCCCAAAGTTAGAAGACCATCAGAAGTCGAGCGTACTAGTGGAGTTCGAAGTTACAAATTACAGTAACCAAGCACGTGATAAGATGTCGGGAGTGATCCACGGCTCAAGCTGTTTGGTATGACTCGAAAGATGGTTAGCAGAAGAAAGTACGTGGTTCGTCTATCCCAGGTCCTCGTAAATATCTTACAAGTCGATTTTGACGAGACATCCCCCCCTCGGGGTCGACTCAGACGAATTACCTTGCTTTCTCTCGTCCATGTTGTCACGTTCCATGCGAAACAGTCCTGGTTCATGACTACTAAGCCCACCAACGAAGTGCATAAGTGAGCTTTTAGGAAAAGATGTCGGTGCATTGATCATTTCGCTTCTGCTTTCAACGTTGTTAGCTTCGAGAGCTGGCTTTCCCCATTTATCAGTCATGCCCTTTCGCCTAGTGCTGATCCCCCGCATCGTTCACACGACGCCGATGTGGCCACACTTTCCCCCACGGCGATCGCGACAGTGAACCTGGCAGATTCAGCGGCATCAGGCCTCAGCGGAAGTATCGCTGCATCCTTTACGGGGTGACTCTGGCAGGGAAAAGCGACCGTTTTCCAGCGACTAATTAACGTGAGCACAATTTCATGCGTTCGACGGCGAAATATGTACTCAAACTCCCGGCCATATCAGACCTAGGGGGAATGGAAGGTTGCAACCAAGAACGATCCTCAAGACGTCCACTTTCGTTGGTACACTTTGGCACTTCTTCCTATTCTTTCCTTATCTCCTTCCCTTGTGGAGTATCACGAGCGTTTTGTCCATTGTCATCTCACCTGTTTCAGGTTTCCGGTCTCAAACCACAAGCTAGCATTGTGTATACGTCATCTACAGTGGTCCAACTCCGTCATCAGTGATGCATGGGTTGCTTTGTCCTCCGACCCCGTCAATACGTTCGTGGTCCACAGCACACTCGAAAATACGGTCCAAGCCAGAGGTGGGAATTATGATAAATAGGGCCCTTAGCTTGACGTCGTCCCTTCCCTATCGCACTCTCGTATCATTCCTGAACACTCGCTAAAGGACTGGTCTTGCTCGACTCTGTACAGTGTCGTTTTGCTCACACTCTCCGCCGTTATGAATTCCGCATCCGAAATCTGCTACTGTGGTCGCAATGCCGTCGAATCCGATGATTTTGGGTTTTGTTCCACGGAATGTGCCTGGAGGGACGCGCTCGGGTCACTCGGCACCCCGAATTGTCATCCACGCCAAGATGTCGGGGGAGCCTACGCTCAAACAGGTTCTCCGGGATGTCAGCCCCGTCGTATGGCGTCTGCGGCTGACACACACCATCGTCGCTCGGAACTCACTCGCATTGCTCCATGGACTGTGCACGACCCAGCATTCGTTACGTCTTTGGACAAGATTCTTGCCACGACGGCCACGGGAGGACGGCTCGTCCTTGATGACCTATCCAAGTAGGGTGGTTCTCTTAATCTTCAATCGCATGCTCAACCTCTCAAGGCCCAGCAATCATGACTTTTCTGTCGATGCCGTTCCCCTGCCCAAGAACGTTCCGGGACGTTCCGTGAGACATGTCCTGTCCTCTATCAACCACCTGCAAGATGACAAAAAGAAATCGACCGCTGCTATGCTACCAAACTTTGGCCAGTCCCAGATGGCCAACGCAGCGGAGAAAGCTGATCCCTTGAACACTGACGTTTCTTCTGTGCGAAAGGAACGAGGGCTGGGAAAGGTTCTCTAAAAGCTTCGGGCTCAAGTGCTCAGGCCTTGGTCGCGGTCCAATGCTAACTTTAACGAAGTGGAACACCATGGACCGTGCACGGATTTGCCGCCCCCGTTTATCAGCGGTTGTATCCATCCTAGTGTCTCCTGTATTTTCTGTGTCTCCACCTACTTATGCAACACTCTCTTTAATGATACACTTTATATGTGAGGCTCTGAGGGACTATCCTGAAGGAGTAGTCCAAGTCCAACACAGTAAGTTAAGTGTGCTCAATCTTCGGATAAAACACCCAAGTGACGGAACTAACCTCTGTCATCCGTGTTCTTCTCCTCTCGTCCATCCAGATACAGATTCTGCGGGCCTTTAAACGACAGGGTGTCCATTCTCGGTCTCGTTGCAGACATTCAACCATGCGACCAATACATCCAATATCTCACATGGTCTCCCCCAAGAAGCCCCTCGACCTGAAAAACGTTCCGCAGCACTGCCTCGGTCTCGGTCGGTGCTGTTGATCCTTTGCGCATGCCCTCTTACAAGCGATCCATATTTCCCGCAGGGGAGATGCCGGGAACTATGAAGCCCCTGTTCCTCATTCCCGACACCGCTCTTGTGCACACCTTCCGACGAGGGAGCATCGGACATTGACAGGATAGTCAAGTCAGTCTCGACAAGGCTCATGGTCCTGACACAGGGTGCGAGAGCGCCCCCGCTCGGTGTCCGTCCCGTCTTGCGTATGTGTTTCCGGCAGGGCAGCGTCGAAAGGAAAACACGTATGTATTTGGTTTCAGCAGTAGCAGGGTGTTCCTGCGGTCAGTGCTGGTCGGGCGTGTCATTCGGATGGTCTGCATTGAATCACGGCTTGTTTACACGAGTTTAAGCAGCGAAGGGTGTTGCGTGCGGCCCAGTGTGTAGTCTGCGTCTATCCATGATGGATCAATGGGAACTGTAGTCTGCAGTGTGTGCGATGCCTTGATGAAAGGGTCTGATCAGGCGCTGATCAAAGGCTCTTCGGACTCAGTGTGTGGCGCTGTACTGTGACATGGAAACAACGCCAAACAAGCTTGAGACATTGAAAAGGATCGCGGGTTAATGATCCATTCGTCGCAAGGAACTACACCATGAACACCGTTCGTCCTTCCCTTGATCCATTTTTATGACGAGCTGACCGAGATCACGCATACAAGATCGCGTGCACCCCTGTGAACCAGAATAACTGTGGTAACCCTAATTGCACTTGTGGCGCTTCGTACGTGCTGTCGGACACGTCCCACACCGTTCGTTAACCCTCTGTTTAGATGCCAGTGCAAATCAGGAGAATGTAAATGCTGAACGTCTGACGTTGAAGAAAGGCTGGGCTAGGAGCGATGGCGTCCCCTGCGTTGTCCGGGTCCCAGTTGTTGTATTTTAGGTGTCGTCTTGCAGCCCGTCGTATATGGCTCTTCGAGGTGTACTCGTCATCGATTCGCGTATGCATTCGTACTACGACCGTATTGTCGCTGTGCGGCCAGCATGATCACCACGGCGTTCTGGATTTACTCAACGTGCTCAGCGCTTTCGGCTTTGACGGGCCTGGCCACGGTGCGGCGCGGTCAATGTATCATCAGGCAGGCACCGGCAACTCGACTCTGAGCGATCTACAACCGTTGTCGCACACCACGATGAGCAGAAGAGTCTCTACTGCGCCAAGAGAAAGTAGGGTAGGAAAATCAGTGGGCAACGCACAACGGCGCGAGGGTAGTGGATGTTCAATGACGCAAAGGTAGTGTCATGTTGCAGAGATGACCGGGTTGAACACCCCCATCCAAAATTCATCGCTGTTCTTTCGGCGCAAGGCGATGAGTGTGGCACCGCCATGGGGCTTGTTCGGAGCCGTGTCTCCAGTGGAGCCTTCTCAGCTGCCAGGTTCTCTGTTTCACGGTCAACAAACCTGTACCGGCGGATAAGCACCGCCAGACGTATCCTCATCACATTTCGCCCACGACGGCGATGGCTGGCATAGGATTACGGGCGGTGCAGACTTTGTAATTTTAATTGATCGACCGTCTTTGCCTTCCTGCCAGTGATGGCAACCCTCACCAAGGCCAAAAAGTCCTCATCGTAGGCCATCAAACATACCCTTCGGCAAACACCCGTCTTTGATACCAACACGTTCTCTTATGACCGTACTGATCCTTTCCACGCCATAAATACCCTCCGCAGACTCATCGTTTCGCTTGCCTCTCGCATCGGAAGGTACCAGTACAAACTTTCCCCAGACGAGCACAAGCTTTCCTCACCATCGTTGAACCAGTCTTTACCTATCGCGTCGTACCCTCATGCGCCAACCCGCAGAAATACTCGATGCCATCGTTTTTCATCTGGATTCGAAACGCGATCTGCTTTCTCTCACCCTTTCCTGTCTCCGTCTGCACGCAGTGATACTCCCCAGGCATTATGATTACTGTGTACTATGTGCAGAGGCTGGCTCCCTTTCTCTCTGGAATCACTTGATCGTCAACCCTGCACTTGGGCGCAATGTTCGCACACTTGAGGTCATCGACGAGCGGTCTTCAAAACCCATTGTTCTTCCCACAGATATCCTGACCACGGATACCGTTGGAATCGTCAGATGACGCGCTCACGTTGCACTCGGAACAAGAGAGGTCCTTGATCTCTGCGCTGACCAAGATGACCGCGTTTCAATCCTTTCATTGGTCCTGTAACCATTCGACAATATCTATGGATGGCATTTGGGCAACATTGTTGAAATGCCAGACGCTCTCTCAAGTCACTATCAATGATAACCTTGTATTTTTACCGTATACCTTGGACTAAGTCCAGATCAGACAACGCTAAGTCAGTTCCTGTGGTGAGGGATAGTCTTGCTCGCCAAATTTTCTCTGAGCACAAATCTCAGTTACCGGACTTGAAAACTGGTGCACTACCAGCCACTAAACATGCGTTTGGGTCCACGAAAACGCCTGCGCTGTCTCGAATCTCGGGCATGCTGACTAGCCGCCCCAATCTTGAAGTAAGCAAAGGACCGGTTTCTTGTACGCACGTCCATCAGGCTCTGGATATTGGCTACGGGCATCGGCGTGGAAGCAGACGACTTTTTTCCATGCTCCCGCTGGCCCGCTCTGCGCCCTCTAATATCTGCTGCTCCTCTGCTCACAGCCTCGAATCTTTTTTGCCGCTCACGCAAAACCTCGAAGTTTCTTCACCTGGACCTTCCCGTCTACGACCAGAACTGGAACTGGGTCCAGGACCGCACCCACACTCGCCCTCTCTTCGAACGTGCTCCCAAAACTACGTGAGCTGAGGTGTGGCAAGACGATCGCCACCGCCATCCTAGACTGTCCCACCGACACCCCTCGGCAGTTGGAGATCCTCCAGGGTATCGCGCTCTCCAGATCAGACCGGGGACAGTCTCTTTTTCGCCAGTCTCGGACGGTGTGGAAGCTCCGTGAGACGCATAGAGCTCGCAGGATGGAGCGGCCTCGACGACATCAGACGACTCGTCGAGTGCGTCCCTCCCAACAACGGGCGCGCGCAGCAGCCGGCTCTGCCGTCACACCACGGCGCGGCGCGGCGCACCAGCGTCGGCGTGCCGTCGTCGTCGTCGGGCAGGGCGCCGTCACGACCAACGTGGGGGACTGGGTGACCGCCCTCGCACCGCTCGCGGAGCTGACAGCCCTGGTCGGGGTCGGCTTCTTTTGCGAAGTCTCCCCCCGCTGACGCTCGCCACTCTCGCGAGCGCACCGTCCGCGTCCTCGCCCCTCGTGGCCCTGTCCGCCTCCGAGCTGAGCAGGGCGCGCAAGAACGATCGGGTCGCGGGGGTGCTTGGGAACGGGTGTACGAGGCTGCGGCGGCTGGATCATTGGGAGGAGGGCGGTGGAAGGGTCATCGTGCTCTTCAGGGACGGGAACGAGGTGAAATGGAGCGACTCGAGGTCTGAGATTTTCTTCGCTTGGCATGATCCCGATCGTGCGTGCACGCGCGCGGTGCAAGGTGACGTCCGTGTATGTGTACCTATGACAACACTGAATGCTTTTGGATGATCGCACACTTCGTGTCCGTGCCGAAGTCACTGGGCGAGCTCAGCCTTGAAGAGGGTTGTATATCCATGCACCTATATCGTATGAAACTATGCCTACAATGCAGCCTACCGAACGTCTGACCCAGGCCGTCACACACTGGCAGGAAGGCAGGGGATGCGGGTGCAAAAGAAGAGCTAACCCACGCGAACTGAGAGGCTTGTAGCGCATTGGCAATGGTAGGAAGTGTGGGGGATTCGAGGGCGGAGTGAAAAAGACAGCTACCAGGATGGGCCAAGACTTGGTGCCTTTCTTGGCCTTCTCTGAACGCAGATCGCACCACGAGAAGGCTGCTCGAGCATTGGCATGGGATAGGGGGATCTTCCACTGCGATCAGAGGGCAGTGAGAGCTCGAATATTTGAGCCAGAGGTACCACAATTTGCAGCGCAAACCCACCCATTCCTGCTTGGTTCCCTAAACTTAACGAGGTCCTCAAGTCCTGCTAGGTGAAGAGCAGCCTCCGTTTTCCTTGCACAATTCTGGGATTCGAGCCACTCTTCCTCTCTCGTAGCAAGCGAAACAGATGATAAGCCTGCACTGTGGCCAATTTGCCGTGTATCGCGTGTCCCATGACCGACCCATCGCAAGCGCAACGGCCGGATCTGATGGATGTGAGTAGCCTGGGCCGTCAAACTTCGAAAACATTGCCTCGCCAGTCTCGCCCCAGAGCAGAAATCAACCGACGGAGCGGACTCGCAGACCCTCACTTCACCACGGACCCCGGATCAGTCATGACCCTTTCGATTCCTAGTCCTCCGCAAGCCCATGTGCGGTCACTGACGATATGCGTCGTCTCGGAATCACGAGGGAAGCTGATGGGGCACCACTCGGACGCACACATGTGCATCCCCACGGTCCCCGTTGGATCGACCTTGTTCGTTGTCCAACTACCCTCGGTCGACGTGCAACACCGCGACCCACGTGCACGCGACATTGTAGCACCCACTTATCTCAACAGCCGCCGAGCAAGGCAGTGCAGCCGGGCGCCGACGATGGGATGAGCTACTGCAATGCGTTTTTCCCTCGTCGTTGAGGGTGGTAGCATTACTGCGCTCGGTGCATGGCAAGAGTACACGTTCTCCGTATGGTGTCACCTCAAAAGGTTCCCGGAGGACCTTACCGAGAGTGGGCATACCTCGAGAAAGTAATCGACTTTAGCGAACTCGCCGTCAGGCCATGACGGAAGCACGCACCGAGCGTCGTAAAATTATGCCCCACTCCACGCGATTAGAGGAGGGGACTAGAGTACGTCGTAAAAGTCTTGCCCGATCTATAGACGCGCTGCCATCCGAACACCACGTTCCGATGATGCTAACCCTCATCCCACGTCGGACACGTGCAAAACGCATTTTTTGCAGGTGAATGATAGGTGGAGTGGCACCGGTTATCTAAAAGGCCTTGCAGCCTCGTGTTCGTGGCATTCCTTTGCACCTTGTGGCGAGGTCCACACCCCGTGGATAGCTCTGCTCCTCTCGCTGCGACATTGAACGGAGAGGCGCTTTCATCACCTCAATCATCGACAACCCTTGCACGAAAGATGCGGTGCAGGGAAGGCAATAGCAACAGCGGTGAGCCCTGATCCGGCACACGAACGCCTCTAACACTCACAAAAATCGCGTTGATCTGCCGATCTTGCCCATCGATGAACTGGCATCGACGCACCTTGGTGTAACGGAAACCGTCCCCCTTCAAAAAAAAAAGATTCGTCATATGATGTCGTCCCCGTGCCACTGCAACAACGTCGACATCCGCGCGCACCGACGACCGTGCAGATCTTGTCCGATGACTTCGACGCCGTGACCCACGATTACGAAACGGCAATAGCAACAGAGATGTTCCCCTACGATGGCATGACGGAAGTGAAGATCATCAAAGGTCAAGAAGTTCAGAACGGAGAAGGCGAGCCGCGGTACAGTAGGGTGTATGGGGAGTGGGCAGAGAAGCACGAGGTTCATCGTCGACAGGCTGTTATGGCTGCAGATTACGGGAGATACATGGAAGAAGTCACGCGGCGTCTCCAAGAGGTCGGGGTCGACGAACAAGGTAACTTGCTGGATACAACGATTCGGGCCCGTGGAGGGATGCCTGCGAAGCAATATCAACCTCCGAAGGAGAGTGAACGAGAAGGCAAGGTGAGCATGTGGCGAGAAGAAGTAGCACGGAGCGGCTTCGAGTTGAGCGAATTTGGGGAATCCGGAGTGGGGACAAACGACACTGTTCGACGGAATTGTGAGCAGACCTACACCATCAATCAAGGCACAATGAAACCTAGGGAAACAGAAGTAAGTCGATAGCCATGCAGACACGTTGGACGATTGAGCATAGGCATCTCACTGGCATCTACAGACAACGCTGCGTAGGAGCCAATCCAGCGCCTTGCAATCATGCAGGTCAGAGAGGGTGTATACCCCAATCGAATTGAACACACATGGCGCGCTCAAACCACAAAAAACTGCGGGGAGCGTCGCCAAACGTGAAAAACGTGTGAGGGACCCAAGTCCAGCACGCTCGGAGAGGATATATACTCTGGCCGCTATCAATGCCCTTACGGGGCAAAGTATCAAGTGCTCGCTTCCCCGAAGAAATGGCTTCACTGGACAAGAGCACCAACAGAACACGAGTACGAGCAGCAGCTCACCTCCGCAGAAGCTGAAAACGAAGCACTTGACAAGCTCACCTGCGAGGATGAGGAGTCGATCTTCGTCGAGTTCGCGCATTGAGGGGTTCCTCGCATCCTGCGAGCCCTCGCTGCTGCACATCGCGCCAGTGTTGTCCAACCTTGGTATCCGACGCCAAGAGCATCTCCGCGCGCTTGCTAGGCTCAGGGAGGAGACGCGAGACAGAGAGATGAAAGAAGAGATGTTGAAACAAGGTGTGACGTTGTTGGAATGGGCGATCCTGGTGGATAAGCTGCAGGAACTCTGAGTACACAACCCATTTTGCGCCGCTAGCAGGTGAGTCCACTCGAGCTAGACCTCGGTGAGACCATCTCCCGCTAAGTGTGGCCTTGGTCAGTCAGACTTCGGGACCATTTCAGCTTGAGACCTTGGCTTGAGTTACGAAGAAATCAATTCGATTCCCTATGTACATCCTGAAAGGTTGAAATCAGATGCAAGCATGTTTGAGCGAAAAGGATGGCGATATACTGGTGCAGGCTCAACCTGGCTGAGCCCTCCCACGCCTTGTCGCCTCCGTCGGATCTCAAGTCACCACTAGAACAAATACGCACTGATTCTTTGCACGTTTCTCCGTGACTGAAACGTCCAGACTTCAAGGCTGTCCTCGTGTGAGAACAGTATGGACGGATGCGGCGAAACTCTGCTGACTCAACAATATGCCGCCGACTACAAACCCCGTAGTGTGCTTACGATATGGGTCGAAAGTCGTGAGTTCTGCTAAAACATTGCGACGAAGAGGCTCGGGCTGATAAGACGCGTTTATTTCGTTACCAGACTGTCTTAGCTGCCACCGACTCGATGGATGAGACAGTCTTCGGCATTGGCGCCGTTCGCTGATACGGGTTTCGGAAAGTAGTGACCCCGCCCACCTGACTACCGGATGCCGCCGTGTGCTAATAAACAGATGACCGTGCTTGACGTCCCCCTCAACCAAAATAGCTCTTTCTCGCCCTCTTCTCCACCTTCTAGCATGTCACCCGAGGCGAAAGTCTGGTTCAGTAAGTCTGTAGTTGTCGATCGAATTATCCTGCGCTCACTGTTGTCAGTTACCGGCTGCTCTTCCGGCTTCGGTTTTTGTATTGCCAAGCACGCCTTGAAAAAGGGCGATAGAGTCGTCGCGACGCTCCGCAAACCCGAAGTCCTTTCCGAGCTGGCCGAAAAACACCCTGAGAGACTTCTAGTCCTAAAGCTCGATGTCACCATTCCGGACGAGGTGGCTGCCGCATTCGCTATAAGCAGGGAAAAGTTCGGTCGCATCGACGTGGTCGTGAACAACGCTGGGATCGGGGTTATCGGTGAGGTGGAGGGCATCACTGATAGCGCTGCGCGTAGCCTCTTTGAAGTGAATTTTTGGGGCGCTTTGCACGTGAGCAAAGAGGCGGTGAGATTCTTCCGCGAAGAGAATAGGCCGATGGGAGGACGACTGCTTCAAATATCGTCCATGTTTGGCATCCGTTCGTTCCCTGGCTCCACGTACTATTGCGCGAGGTGAGTGACCGGTATACAACGATCAATCATAGGCACTAATGTGCATTACAGTAAATTTGGTACGTCGTCCCGGCATCGCGGGAAGTCATCGAAGGAACTGACCCGGTGACGGTTAGCTCTCGAGGCCATGAGTGAAGGCTTGGCGGGAGAGCTTGACCCTATCTGGAATACCAAGGTAATCTTCCTCAGATCATCATCAATTTCATACTCATGCGCTCGCGGTATCTTGGTAGATAACCATCCTCGAGCCGGGACCATTTCGCACGAACATTGGCACTGTCAATCTGATAACAACCCCCGTCCATCCGGCGTACACCAACCCTTCCTTGCCCTCGGTACAAATGCACGGTCCCCTTGAAAACCCTGACGCGATATTCAACGGTGACCCTGAAAAGTTTGCAGAGACGTTGTACAAGCTAGCATACTTGGAACACCCTCCTCTGCGGTTTCCCATCCACCCTGCGTCTCTGTCCGTGTTCAGGGAGAAAGGAAAGGAATTGCTCGAAACGGCGGAAAAATGGGAGTCGTGGTCGGAGGACGTGTTGTACAAGGATTGAACCTGAGCGCGTTTGACGGCGTCACATTTGTCCTGTAGGTGCTCGTTTGTTGTGCCTAACGGTGGTATGTTTGTACGATACTGGCAGAGATCCGTGAATTATCTTGTTTGGTGGTCGTCACCTGCCATGTGCTGTGCGATGATCATGCGAGTTCCACCGCGAGTTCGTCGAGGTCCTATTTAGCCTCACGTTTTTGCTTCGCAGGGAACTCAGTCCTACTTTATGCGACATGCACGCCAGCCCTTGCCTGTGCGTAGTGTGTTCAACGACGTCGGGCAGCTTCGTCCGACGGTCTCGTCGAATGTTTTGTCCTCAACAGACGTCCCTTGACTCACATGTGCCCAAGCGAGCATACAGAGACCCGATACCCTTCCGTGAATCCCCAGCGCAGGAATCCAATCCACCCCTTCAGGTGTTGCGACTTGGCCCTCGGTAGTTTATCCCTAGCCAAACACACGCCTACGCATTCTGAACCCTGGATTCGAACGACGCACTCGCCTTCTCCCTCGATTGCTAGAGCAGATCCTAACTGCTTCGACGGAGATCCCTAAGGCAGCAAACGAGTCGACGCATCTCTTGCCCAGCGACGACGAGGAATCCGTCTCCTCTAGGACCACAGCGACCAAGCAAGGACCGACGTCGCTTCCAAACCCAACTCTGCGTCCCGATCCCAACCTGCGTCGTCGCTCTCACCGCGTACTTCCCTACATCAGCCTGTTCCCCGCAGACCGGCGCTTCACGCTCCCACGAAAACCAACCTGGTTCGATCGCAACTTGAAGTCGCACAGTCCCATGAAACTGGCAGCAAAATCTTCCGGTGAAGAACTCAGTGAGGAGTAATCGGTGACTACTAAGTTTTCAGGGCGATCAGTCTGTCTAGGTGCAGGTGAGCCACCTGCAACTGAAATCGGTGGTCGTCGATTTGGACTGTGACGACGAGACTGGGATCGAAATCGACCTCCAACTTGATGGGTTTAATGCACATCATATCTTCGGTGGGCATTGTGTATTGACGAACTTAAGAATGTGATATCTACTAAATATAGAATGGTACTAGAGGTAGGTGGGTTGGCAGGTTCGTTCGTTTCTCCGCATGCTGTCCTACTTGCCCAAATGAGGACACGCAAGTATATGACCAAGTCATTCGAGCATAATCCGATCCTAGCGAGTGCTCGGGGTACAGTACTAACAAATGAACTAGGGGCGATAGGCCAAGTCTTCCAAAAGAATAAAGCAGGACATTCGCGGTTTGATAAGATCCGCAATCGCGTCGGATCCATTTCCGGAGATGGATGACTCTGTGCATAAGTACCGCACAAATAAAGTTGCCTGGTTAGACTTGTACCTGTCAGATTATCAAGCATGCACACAGTGACTGTCACGACCGGCCAGCACGAACGCTGGTGCACACATGGTGCACATGCGAAACTTCCCTCGCATGCACCAATTGCATGGCACTCTTCACTTTATGTATGCTGTGCAATATCTCCTTTGTCATCTCTTTGTTTCATTACCACATGGCTCCTAACAAGATCCTTTGTCATCTTTCACCTATGATATGTTTGACACCATATATAAGAAGTATGTTGTGCTGTCGAGCAGCTCAGTCTGTTACTGCACAATGACTGGGTGTGCTTGACAGGTGAATATCATTCAGTCTGTTACCGCACAACGACTGAGTGTGCTTGACAGATTATTTGATCCAACAACCATTCTAACATGGGGCTCATAACCCGTTAGAAATGTTGTCGGATCAAATAACCTGTTGAGGACACTCAGTCATTGTCCGGTAACGGACTGAATGATATTCACCTGTCGAGCACGCTCAGTCGTTGTGCGGTGTGTGCACCAGCGTTCGTGCTGGCTGATCGCAACAGTCACTGTGCGCATGCTTGATAATCTGACAGTACCTGCACACGAGCTGATCTCCAAGTTGCAGTCTGTCCACCAATCAATCCACTTGTCGGAGGACGAACGTGGCTGAACCAGATCAAGCAGCAGTCGGAACACATCGCTGAAACTACAGCAGCATCGGTAAACAAGGCATACCACTGGCAAGGGTGACTATAATACTCAGATTTAACTATGAAAAGGGAAACGCGATTGCATGTGTACAGAGAACGCCGACTGACCTGGCCAGCGCACTGCTAAAGTTGTACATGGATAGCGATCAGTGCCCACCTCTGATACAGGTATTCGCAATCTTGTACATACATGGCGCTCGGAGTCAATACCTTTGCGTGGAGCTTGCTCCTAAAACGCGATTGTTTCCCCACTACACGTCACCGCTATTTTCACCGATGTTACCCATTCAAACCTGCGTCATTCGAAGTTGATGGACACCATTCATTTCGGTATGTCCACTTGCTAGGTTTCTTACTATCGATGAGAAGTGTTGCTGGATCCCCGGGAGTCACCGGGATGGATTGACTGCGACCCCACAAACTGAGGTTTGATTGGAGTGCCTCTTTCCTCGCTACACTCTCAACCCCAGTGGCATGTCATCCGAGACGAAAGTCTGGCTCAGTGAGCGGATAGTTATCAATTGAAATATCCGATGTTCACATTTGCCAGTTACCGGCTGCTCTTCCGGCTTCGGTTTTTGTATTGCCATGCACGCCTTGCAAAAGGGCGATAGGGTCGTCGCGACGCTCCGTAAACCCGAGGTTCTCTCTGAGCTGGCCGAAAAGCATTCTGAGAGACTTCTAGTCCTGAAGCTCGATGTCACCAAGCCAGACGAGGTGACTGCCGCATTTACAGCGAGCCGGGAAAAGTTTGGCCGCATCGACGTGGTCGTGAATAATGCCGGGTTCTGCATTATCGCCGAAATAGAGGGCATGACCGATAGCAATGCGCGTAGCATCTTCGAGGTGAATTTTTGGGGCGCTTCGCATGTGAGCAAGGAGGCAGTGAGATTCTTCCGCGAGGAGAATAAGCCGATGGGAGGACGGCTGCTTCAAGTGTCGTCCGTGTCCGGGATTCGTTCGTCGGCTTGTACCGGATACTATTGTGCAAGGTGAGTGATCGGCATGCAACGTCTGATCGTCAATACTGACGAATGTATAGTAAATTCGGTACGCGGTCGCGACCTCGAGTATGGTCATCAAAGAAACCGACGTAACGATTTTTAGCTCTCGAAGCACTAAGTGAAGGCCTTGCAGCCGAGCTTGACCCTAACTGGAACATCAAGGTGAGCCACCGTACCCTTCTCCAAGAGTCTTCGATGTCCTACTCACATATCTCTGCATCGTGGCAGGTAACCATCCTCGAACCAGGACCGTTTCGCACGAAAGTTGTCACTGTCAATCTAATCAAAGCCCCCATCCACCCGGCGTACACAGACCCTTCGCTACGAACGATGCAGCAGCGTGATTTATTTGCAAACCCCTTCCCAGCCTATAATGGCGACCCCGAAAAGTTTGCAGAGGTGGTGTACAAGGCAGCCTACTCGGATGACCCCCCTCTGAGGCTGCCCGTTCACGCTGTATCTTTGGATGCAATGAAGGAGAGAGGAAAGCAGTATGTCGAAACCGTCGACAAATGGGGCTCATGGTCGGAAGACGTGGTGATCAAGGAGTAGCTTACTCGCGAGTGGTCAGCGCCAGTCACAAGAACCTGATTGTAGCATTTCGTCGCCTTCAAAACAAAAAAGGTACATCTTTCATACGCCCTTCGACGTAGTTTCAGTTGCTCCCGACTCTTTGGACGGTTGCTATCACTTACGTACTTAGTCTAAACTTTCTGAATCACAGCCATTGATCAGAACATGTAACGTTGAACTATCATGAGAGTCGCCGATACGACTTTGGCCGAGAGGCTGTGATGCACCCGCACCGTTTTCAGCCTTCGACCTCTTCCGTCGGGGACGTTCGTTCCAATCGCTCTTCTTGCCACGAATCCGTGACGGCGGGTGGATACCCGTGCGATCCTTGCTCTACATCAACGGGGCACTCAGTACCCTACGGTCGAACACCCCAATCTAAGCGCTCTCTAGAGCCCGCAGCCGCCCGCAACGCCGGTTCCTGCTCCGGCTCGGAAAACGAGCTGGTGCGCTCGTCACGACTTGCTACGGCCGATCCACATGCATTGGTCGCATCAGCGGCCGCGAAACCGAGGGACGCGGCTTTCCCGAGCGGTGCGTCCGCATAGCTATAATCACGCTCGCGAGTCTCAATCAGTAGTTTGCTGGCCAGTGGTACTGCCTCCGCTACCCAGCGAATGGAGGCTCTACAGTCGAGTCGTTGCAGCTTGGCTGGGTCCCTGGGAGGGTGCCTGGCTGGTGGGACCAATATGACTTTGACAAATTCTGCGTACTGAAACACGAGATCTTCTGTGACGAAAATGGCTCGAAGACCGAACGGAGTTGGGTATTACACCGCGTACCAGAGCTCATCGGTCAGAGCACGGAAGTGTACACCGTACAGTATAGCTCCTCGAGCTTTTCGTCGTGCCGTGCGTTTCCCTGAAATGGACTCGATTTCAAAGTTTCACTCGCGGGCGGAGTGGTTCACACTGTCTTCCTCCCCTCGGGGTACATGCGTGCGACGGAACTTCGTTCCGGTTTGAGTTCACATCGTTCAGCTAGGCTCTAAAACTACGGGGTGTAAAATCCTAAAGAACGTGGAACAAGCCTAATACTTGGCCGTCAGCCCATGACAAGGTCATCTCGATCATACGTGACTGTGCAGCCAACATAGATTGGCGTGGGGGCGTCAAAGACACGTACCCCCGACACGTGGCGGGTATCGATCACGAGATCAAGATGACCATCCCCTCCAGCGCACCTCCCGTGTCTTTTGTCAGTCACGGGGGAGCACGCGCATCAAGAACTGCTTGATGTCCTGGATTTCCTCTGGGCAAGACGAGTGCTCAAGGGACGGATAGCTTTTGAAACTCAAGCCTGCCGTCCCAATTTTACCCTCCTCGACCGCGGGCAGACCAAGGTTGGTGAGAATTTCGCCCGTTTTCATTCCCCAAGCGTGGAGCACGATGGGGTCGGCGGTGCCGTGGCACATGAGTACAGGCGTCTTGGTCAAGTTGGGGGAAACGATCTGGTATAAAATCAAAAATGCGTCGTCAGAATCACTATCCCGCATATCGCCAAAAAAAAAAAAAAAAGAGGAAGGAACAAGGAATACGACCTTTGGAAATTCGTTCCGTAGCGGCAGCCAGCAGCTGAGCGCGACCACGCCGCCAAGCGTCCAACCCGCCTGTCCTCCAAAACGGGCCTCGGGCCCCCGTGCAGTGAGCCCCGTCAAAAGCGACATGCATCCGCCCTGGCTGAATCCGCCGAGTACGATGCGTCCGGGGGGGATGCCAGCGTTGATCTCATCCTGGATATGCTGATCGATCGTCCGCGCGGATGCGAGCATGCCCTCACGATCTTCCTCGGCCATGAAATCGAGCGAATGTGTGTCGAACCAACCGGGCATCGACATGCCCATGTTTATCGTGATGGGGCGCGTTGGTGCGTTGGGGAGCAACCACTTGATGTGGGGTAAGTCATGTTTGAGCATGTCTGCGACTGGAAGCCAACCAGCGCCAGTATCACCGAGACCCTGTGAAACAAAGCGTTGGGTGTGTGCATGAGCGATCGCTGGAATCGATGGTTGCAGAAAGCGTACATGCAAGAAGATGACCGTTGCTGTATGTTTTGCTAACTTGGGCACGACCTTGTAAGGAGCAAGCGCCATGAGAAGTTACTGACTCAAAGCGGTAAGCAAGGCGCGACCATGGTATCAACTCAGCCCGGGCCGACACCCGAGTTTACTCCCGCCTGCTTATCTGCAATTTTTCGTCGCCAATGTACATACAGGAAGACATGATGTTCCTCAGTATTGCAAAAAACAATAATCTATGAACAACCCATTCCAATGTTCTCGACTTATGATACAGTGCTTTATCCATACTTTGAACACGAAAAGAAAGAAATCCGTCCCACAAAGACAACGAGGAACAGGGTAAAAAAACGGATGCACGGTGAACAATATTTTCCAACGAGCGCAGCAATAGAGAAGGGAGCCGATCCAGCTAAGGAAAAGGGGGGATAAAACTTTTTTTTAGAGCGTCTCCAAGTATCGACATGCACGATCGAGCTGCGACGACGTCTCCTTGACCTACGACGCGCCCACATCAGCACAGCACACGAGGAATTCAGGAAATAAAGGCAAGTCACTCACATGGACGCACGAAAAGGGCTCAAAGTGATGTCCGGGAATGTCCCATACCGGAATGGACCCTCCGACCAAGACCTCCCAGGGTCCGACGATCCGCTCACGTACAGCCGAAGTAAGGTCGTCGCGTTCGCGGAACCACGCAGCCACGTCCTCGGCGCCGTCAGGACAGAACCCCTTGGCGCATCGCAAAAACGCGAGTGAGACTGCCACGTCATGTCGTGCGCCGCAAGGTCCGTACGCGTTCAAGAGCGCTATGCTCTGCTTGAACTGGCGCACGACCAGCGCCGTCGTCATCGAGGCATCGACGGTCCGTTCCGGTTCCAAAAGGAGACGCTCGATGAGGGCATCGGACAACAGTGGAGGTGCAGACGGTGCGGGCGAATCGATCAACACGACGCCGCTCACCTGGACGCCACGCGAGACAAGAACGTGGGCGACCTCGAAAGCGACGACGCCTCCAAACGACCAGCCTGGAGGGAAATAAAAACGTGCAGCGTCAGACGACACATAGCATGAATATCACAAGAAAAACCTGACCTCCCAGTACTATGGGGGTATCGTTTGCATGTTGCTCGATCGCTTGCGCATACGCCAGAGCCATGTCTTCGAGCGTTGCCCACGGTTCGTCGCAGAAGAAACGAGGATTTCTGAGTCCCCATACGTCGCGGTGTAATGGCAAGAGACGTTCGTAGTGGCTCACCAGGCCACTTCCATCATGCACGAGGTAAAGTGCAGCGCGCAGGCTACCCGGACACCGCTGCAACGAGACCAATGCGTCTTCAGACAGATGAGGGCGGTAGACAGGCGATTCCTTAGCATCGATCTTGACGTCAGGGATCTTCGCGTCGTTCAGATCGTCCACGAGAAAGTCACAAAGTGCCGAGAGTGTGGGACACTTGGCAAAGATGTTATGCGGAATGGGCCTGTTCAACGCCACTCTCAGTGCCTGCTGTGCTTCGATGGATCCCAACGAATCTAGGCCGAGTGATCCGAGATCTACATCATCTTTGATCTCCTTGCTGTCCGAGACCCCTAGTATATCAGCCATGATCTCGCGGATCCGTTCCACGTCCATGGCTGCAATGTGGTGCCACTCAGGCGCGCTACCGCCTTCCGAGACCAACGTTTGCGGCGAGAGTGGGCCACTCCATCCCCATTCCTCCACGTCGCCAACGCCCGATTGATCCATACCGGGACTAGCACCGCAGAACACGGCACTGAGCGTGTTAGATCGTGAACGGCCAAAGATGACGCTACGCGGAGACGAAGGCGCAATGATCGAATTCGAGTCCGTGCGCGCACGGCTTCGAGTCCCCGTTGGATCAGCCGCGATAGCCAGGCCGCGATGCAGGCTCGTCAACCTGACCCTGCGGAACTGCGCGCCTCGAAGTTGCGCCACGACGACCGGCGTATCGCACGTCCGGACGGCGACTATATCCGCAGTGATAAAGTCGTGAGATGAGACCCGATTGTTGGTGCAGTAGATATTGTAGAGTTGTTTCTCGTCGACCTGATCACGTAGGATTTTGACGATCCCGATGCCACTGCATATATACGCATCCGAGACGTCGCCTCGCAGGTTGACCATGAAGCCTGCGACATGCAGGATAGTATCGAGAAAGATGGGTTGCGCGCACAGAGAACCTGACAGGGCAACGCTCGCAACGCCGGTGGTACCGTCTCCACTGACGGTAAGCGACTGAATGGTATGAAAGTCCTTCGCGTACTCCACGACCCGAGGAAAGACCACCTCGTAGGCAGCATGTGTGCTAAACATCTCTGGTGTTTGACCTTCAGATGACAGAACCCCAGTACGCAGAACGACACCAGGGAGTTCGAGCGCGAGATTCGAAGTCGTCTCTCGAATAGAGGAAAAGTGCAGGTCTCCATGCACGTGGACGTGTTCTTCTCGGGAGGACTCCAGTCTAGAACTGATGCTAAACGATCCTGTACCGTCCTCGTGAACGGTGACGTGGGTGCGAACGATGAGGCGGATCTCCCGCCGAAGCACGAGAGGGCGAGAGAACTCCACAGCGCGTAAAACTGGCATACACCTCCCAAAGTCCAGCGCCATGTAGTGTTGTGCGACGATTGCGCCAGCAAGAACCTGTTCCAGATACACAGACGCGGGGCATAGTGCATAACCACCAACTCTGTGCCCCTCCATAAAGCTCGCCAGAGCGCCGATGGGCGTTTCAAAAATGGCTGCATTGCCGTTCTGCTGAGATGGGTACTGAGACCAGGAGGTCAGCATTGGGTGGTCGGGAATTTGGTGCTGTAATGTCGGTTCCGAGGTCGCGCATACCACGCGGTCGGCATAAGGAACCAAGAACTTCTGCGAGTCAAATGGATACGATGGTAAATCGACACAATAACAAGCGGACCGCTCGTCAAAGACGCGGCGCCAGTCCACTGGAACGGTAGTCCGGTATAATTGGGCCAGGCTGCCCATCAGCGAGTCCCACGCTGGAGTTTCTTTGAGTAAAGATGGAAGGCGCAGGGTCTCTTGGGGTGGCGACAGCGTTGCCTCGATCATAGACAGACAGACTGCATGTGGCCCAACGTCAATCCAGGCATCGATTTGGGAGACATCCACATATTTTTCCAGTTCTCGCAGACCCTGAGCAAACAAAACGGGCTGGCGGCAGTGCTTTGCAAAATAATTGGCTTGGAACGTCGTATCATCACCCACAGGAACGACAGTCCCGTATACATTGGATGCGATGGGGATGGACGGGGGGTGAATCGGAAGTGTCGCTACGTGGTCCCTGAGAGCCTCCAGAATTGGATCCATGGCGGAAGAATGGAATCCAAGCGGAACTTTAAGGGCGACCGCCTTGCAACCGAAGGTGGACGTCAAATAGCTTGCTAGCGTCCGTAGTTCTTCGACGGGCCCAGAGACCACACAAGAAGACTGCGTGTTTACGCATGCAACCGTGACATTGGAGAACGACAGCTTATCAGCCGCCAGAATCTCCTGCACCTGTGCAGAACGGAGGTTGACGGAAAGCATTCCAGTTTTTCCAATGGCGCATGCCTGGGACATCAAACGTGCCCTCTTTGCCACTATGGAGAGTGCGGTCTCAATTGATAGAACACCCGCCGTCACCATTGCGGCATACTCTCCGAGGCTGGAACCAGTACTCGGCGTCGGGTCATACGCGATAAAGGCAAGGGGATAACTCACCTTTGCCCGATAACGGCGGCTGGAACCACCCCCCAGTGCTTCCATAACGTAGCAACAGCGAACTCGACAGCGAGTACAGCGCACTGGTAGGCTTCAAATTCCTCGTCTAGCCCAAAGACGTAGTCAAAAGCCTCTGATGAGATGATCGGGAGGATACCGGGATAGCCGAGAGAGAGGAGGCAGCGCTGACACCGATCAATACAACTTTTAAAGACAGGCGACGTGGCATAAAGGGAACCACCCATGCTGAGGCGCTGACTTCCTTGACCAGAGAAAGCGAAGATCACTCGGCCCCCGTGCGGCTTAACGTTGGTGACGCACGCAGTATGCAGAGCGCGGCCAAGCTGATCTCTGTCCTCTGCAGTAACCGCCAACCGGAAAGGGTAGAGTTGACGACGAGCAGTAGCAGTGTAGGTGATGTCGCCGAAAGGTACGTTGCGGTTTCGAGAGTCAGCGAGCCAGTCAATGCATCGCGAACGGAGATTTTCGAGTGCTCCGGCAGACTTAGCTGAAATGCCAAATACGAGAGACGAAGCGCTAGTAGAATGGTGGAGCTTGACGTACTCTTCAACTATCAATGCACCATTTGAGCCAGCTGCGCCAAAGTTGTTGAGCACGGCGACTCGGGGGGTGGATCCAGAATGCCAAGGAGTTGGAAGCATATCGATGATCATGTTGTCGACGTCCAAAGGGGCGATATGAGGATGGAGCGTCTTCAAAGAGATCTGAGCGGGAATGACGTTATAACGAAACATCAGCAAAAGTTTGCAGAGTCCTACAGCCCCGGATGCTGCCTCGAGATGGCCGATATTGGCCTTGATCGACGTAACGTGAAGAGGATTGTCCTGGGTGCGTCCCCGGGAAAGAACCGAACGGATACCCGCAAGCTCACAGGAGTCTCCTACTTCAGTCCCAGTACCGTGAGCCTCGATAACGCTGACGCGAGTGGGAGAGATACTAGAACTCTTGAGGAGCGTCCTAAGGAGATCGGCTTGCGTAGGGCCGTGCGGATGGGTGATTGAAGGAGCAAGGCCACTCTGATTAACTTCAATTCCCCGAATAATACCCAAGATATTGTCGTTCTCCGCTATAGCGTCACTCAATCGCTTGAGAACAAACAAACAGCAGCCCTCTCCTCTAGAATAACCGTCGGCAGATGCATCGAAACTTTTACACTGGCCCGAGAGGCACAAAAAGTGGCCGCGTTCCAGGCCAACAAACATCTGTACCACGCATTACTCTAGTGTCCTAAACGACGCAAGATGTACGTACGTTTGGACTGGTCATGATGTTAACGCCACCCGCAAGGGCTGCATTACAATCTCTCGTCATCAAAGCTCTGCATGCTTGATGGATCGCCACAATAGAAGACGAGCACGCAGTATCCACCACGACCGAAGGTCCACTAAACTGCATGGCATATGATATGCGACCGCTCAAAAACGCTCTCAACGTGCCTTGAAATAACGTTAGCCCACCCAATCTACAAGTGCAGATCCGAAGACTAACCAGTGCTATAGTGAAAATCAATGTTATCGGCAAGATTTTCAGCATAGTCTTGCGTCGCCGCTCCGATATAGCAGCCGAACGTAGCACGTCGGAAACTGGGTGTTGCATCAGGAACATATCCCGCATTCTCGAGTGCCTCGTAGGCCGTGTGCAGTAGCAAACGCTGTTGAGGATCCATACTCCTCGTCTCCCGCGGAGAGATCTTGAAAAATTTGTGATCGAAGTCAGCAAAATCAGTCATGAAATTACCCGTTTCGACCTTTATCATGGAAGGGGGCGACTCAATACCAGCCATAGAGCTAAAAAGTTTGAAGCGATCGTCCGGAATCTAGATAAATGTAACAGTCATCCTAAAGGGGTGTGTCGGTAATGCCAACCTTTGAGACGATATTAGTACCGGTTTCCAGTAGCTCCCATAACTGAGTGGTATTAGCAGCGCCTGGTGTGTGGGCCGCCATACCAACAACGGCGATCGGCTCTTGCTTCACAGGGTTGGAAATGGCTTCCTCACGTGGGTCCGAGGTGGCGTCGATACAACGCAGTACGCGTTCAGGCACGGCTCTCTCCAAAGCCCGAAGAATGCCCGATCCGGGACCAATATTGAGAGCCAAAAGTCTCACGTCAGATGGAGCGGCGGACGCCACCTTCTTTGCCACAAGATCCCAGTTGACAGGATAAACGAGCACCATGTCGACCACTAGATCGACGAGCGAAGGGTAATCGGAACCAGGCTTGACTATATCTCCGGATATCGTCGATCTCAGAGAGCAGCGGAGATCTTGATATCCTGGAAATCGAATGTTCCGCTTCTGAATGTCTATGAAGATCTGGTCTCGAGTATCTGGGCAGTGGAGATCCGAATGGTAAAGTGCATCGATTGTCGTCGGATGCACGGTGCAATGCCGAGATACAAAGGTCGAAAACCTGACCAACACATCCGGTCGACCTGAAACCGTCACGTTTGTCTCGTCAAGGACCGCCGACACGCGGAGCGACGGAACTCGACGGTGCTAAGGTTGAATCAGTGATAACAACCAAAGACACGTTCTCAATTGACCTTTTGCTCAAATCGAATAATTTGCCGTTCGACATCCGCTTTTGTTAGGCCAAGACACGCGACACTCCAAGGAAGGGTCGTCTCCACAGGTTTCTCTTTGAGCAACCTCCTCGTAGACTGCAAGACACGTAAGGCGATCCAAAATACCAAGCGGAAAGCTTCGACTGCAGTCGTGATATAGGAAAGTGGACTGTGGGATGCGGCAACAACGCAGGCGGGGAATATACCAGACGATAAGCCGAGGATTCCGATGGAATGGTTGATGTTGGTATTCAGGAGATCAAGGAAAGGGCGAGAAGTGGATTGAACGTAGGACTGATAACGTAGTATCTGTGCAAGGAACAGAAAGGTTCCAGAGATGATATGGTTCTCAGTGTATTTAGGGTGGGGCATAAGCAAGCGACGAGGATCATCGAAATCAAAGGGATATATGCCACTTTGATCGAGTTCCTCCGGAGATAAAGCTGCGAGCTCTGTGTGGAACGCATCAAGACATGAAGATAAGAGAAGGGAGCCTGCGGGGGAGTCCGAGTCGCGGATTGCCTGGTCAACAGCATGTTTCAAACTCGCTCTCGTCGTTCCCTGTCCTGCAAATACCGGAAGGATAATGACGGTTGGGTCAAGGGTTTGCTCCCTGCCATGACGCACACTGTGAGCACAGTATATCCACCGACGAATCAAGGCTGATGGAGCGTTAGTGCGCACCTCGCGACCGTATCCAGTGCCCAGGACTTCATGGTGCGACGGATGGAGTTCAAAGTTGGACTGGGTGAAAGATGTGAGGTTCGCTCAAAGATATAGTCGGTGCAACCCGAGGAAAAGCGAGCGACATTCTGCTTCTTGTATCTTCTGCTACTTCGCATAGACGATTAGTCCAGTCTCTTGCTGTTACATAACTTCCGGAGATAAAGTTACTATTACACCCGCTCCCGAGCTTCCTATGCAAAATCACTGCGTTTCTACCGGTCGGGAGTGAAGCCCGTCCCACGCAAACCGTGTCCGTGGCGCAGCGGCAGGAACGCAACCACGGCTAGATATGGGGTCAGCGTAGCAGACATAACACGATCGAATCGCGCGCCTTCATGACCCCGTCGAGGATGTCAATGTCCGACCATTGAGGGGTTACACAAAGCAGCCACGACTGGTCACAAACAGACGCCTTCCTGATGCGCGCGAGTCGTCGATCTGTTGCAGCGACTGTTCCTAGAAGCTGCAGTGGACCCATCTACATAATATCAGAGAAGGCTTGTCACCGAGATTCCTGGAAGTCTGATCGCCTTCGCCTTGCTTGTGTTTGTACCCTTCCATAGCGGCCATTATCTGTTGGTTCGTCCACAAGGTCAGGTACGCACCAATTACCCATACGCCCCAGTCCACTGTTGCCATATCTATTGGATTTATGAGCCCGGTGGTGGAAGTTCGAACTTCCGGTGCTTTTGTCTTCCAATGGCACGTCGTGCAGAGCGTCACTAGGCATCAGACGTCAAGCCGCAGGAAGAACCGACAAGACGACGACTCTTCCATCCTTCGTAAATCGTTCTTCGAACTCTCGAATGTGCTAGAAGACCAACTGTTCTCGATTTTACAAGACCCAATGTCAGTTGTCTGGCAGAAATTCTCCAAACTCGACGGGACGCTCAGAGACGGACCCCGAACATGATGATTATGTAATCACCCGCACGGTCCGAGCGCCCGAGTCCGACCGAGGCTGACTTGTCGATACGAACTTTGAAGAACAGAACCAGCAAGTAACCAGGGAGGACAGCCATTACATTTTCAGTATATACTACCACTAGTATCGACCACGACACATGCTTACCTAGCCGACAACACCGGGACTCGCCGAAGTTCACATCAATGGTCTGACGAGACGACATTGACCGACCACCCCAAATGTGTGTCCCGGACACCCACAAGAGATGCGTACCATGCTTCTGGATGAGACCACACTCCCAATTCGGATGCTAGTTTTGATGGAACTTGATTTGCTCCCATTCGAATCGGTATCTTGTGTTACTCTCACGACGCCTTGAACCCATGTAATATGCCGTGGGCCTAGGTGAGTCACTGCTCACTGTTTTGATACCTAGTAGACGGTGTTGCACTGGTGACGCTCCTGGGACTTGGGCTCACTCACAACCACCAGACCGTCCCGTACTCCCATGCCCGTGACGGATAGATAAGCGTAGTAGAAGGGAAGAAAATTCGGGAACCTTTTCGGCCGAATCGGTCGGGAGATCTCGTCACTAACCGAACATTGAAGGCACCGCCGATCACGGGACTGGCAAAGAAAACCGCTATCCGCTGACCCGGCCCATTATGCGCCTGAGGACCTCCGGGGTCTCATGTATGGCTAGGCGCTGTTGAGCCTGCAGGAACACCTCATCATGAACGCCTCGACCCTAGACCAACTCGAAAGGAACATCGGGAGACGGAAGCAAAACTTTATCTGACAAGGGAAGCGTGATGCTTCTCGGCCATATAATTAACTAATTAATACGATCATGAAAGAACAACTTCAAACTCGGTCGTTACCCATAATCAACCAGCAGAAGCAACGTTATGATGATAGTATGGTATAATAAAATGAGAGTAGACCACGAAAAGTCGACTGGCTTGGTGTGAGGCCATATACATTGCAGGTTGAATGGTGGCGGGACGTACCTTTGAGGTGCATGCCAGTAGTCTAATTCAGTCATCGCGGAATTTGTTTGAAGTACACTCTGCAAAATGGGCACACTGACGGGGTCGCATCCGGGTCGCAGCGTGGGCCGAGTCGAGGTTTACCTAACCTCCGCCAAGTTTTCGAGCACTGTTCGGTTGCACACATGGGACGCGTTGGGACAGCGCCTACTTCTTGCCTCCCGCCACTTGTGCAGACTCAGGGATGGAGAGATTGTAGAGGGAATATCCAGGTAACCGCCATACTCCGTGCTTGGGGGAACACTCCAAGTTGCTAATGATTTCGGTTTACCAGGTACTATCACCGTCTCGAAGAGCTCGAATCAAACTTGCACCCGGAAAATGAAACTCGGCGAAAGCTGCCTTTGGCACCTGGTAAGCCATCTTTCATTGGCATTCCTCCTATCAAATATTTTGCTCTACTTGGCGCATTTTCTCGATCGGGTGTACTTATGCCAATGTTTCTGCAATGCTTTCGTTCCCGCCGACTGATCAAACATGGTCTTACTTTTGTTTACCCGTGACCTGCCCGCTACCGCTTGAAGTACTCGCCCAATTTTACGACCATCATGACTGAATGCCCACTCGCGCATGACGCTGGTTTCCTCCGCCAGAAGGAACAACCCATCAATAATCTTGCCTCTCGCCATGCACAACTCTCACTCGCGGGCCAACGAGTTCTCGACCGTCTGCTCCTGCTGTTACCCATTCATCTCAAGTTTCAGCTAATGGCTCGTTATTCCCCGTTCCCGTCTGCACTGCTCTACTCCATCTGCGATGCTCTGCAACTTGACTGCACCGACAGCTCTGCCGAGCGGAACGATCCGTCCATCCTACCTTCGGTGTTGCGTAAGCTACGAGATTGGAGACTTCTCGAGCCAGACTACCGCTACAGCCCCGGAGGCGTACTGGAACTCGCTCTCGGATTGGCTAGGATTACAGACGAGGCTTTCGCTCTAAACAGTTCTGATCTAGATGCCATGCCTCGGGCTCGCCTCTTTGTGAAGTGGGTCAGCTCGGATTCGCCAAGTGGGAGCCCAGATCGAGAATCATCCTTACCAACACCTCCACCTCCATCGTCATCTTTGTTGCCCACTCTTGGTGTTGTGCGGGAGAGCCTACATTCTCTTCAAGATCTGAACGGACGCCGTCATGATAATGAATCTTTCCGCGTTGTCAAGCCAAGTACCCCGGATTCCGAGGATGTTAGTGCGGTTGCATCACCACGAGACCATTCTGTCTCTAGGTTCCGTAGTGGTTGCTCGGCGTGCCGTCATCTTCGTCTTTCAGGTGTCATTACTCCTCCTAGTCCCTACATGGCATCTGCGCCGTTCAGCAGCGTCAACCGGTACAACATGAATATCTCGCCTAGCACTCCAGGATCGCCGAGGCATCCGAAGCTCGGTGTTCAACATACCACGACCAAGGAGACGAAATGGGCCAAAGTCAGGTCCATGCAGCCTGTCTCTCGTCGCGCGGTCGACGAAAACGTACCACCTGCTCCAAAACTGACGAGCATCCCACAGGGCGTCACCATCTGGTCCCCGCGCCAATGTAAGAATTCTCCTGGTGTATCGAAGACCTATTCGCCGCGGGAGCCATTTGCCTCAGTCGTCGCTTCCGCACAACCGCGCCCGGAGCCAAGTCACTTTTCAAATCCAGCCCGCCGAGGTGACAAGCACATCTCCAGTCAGCGAATCGCTTCCGTTGATCTTCGGCTGTCCATGGCCAACCCTTCTGCGAGCCATGCTTCTCCAAGCGATCATCATCCCCGCGAACGGCATTTTTCCTCTACGCCGGTGAAGCTGAATCATGCACATGGGCTCAGACTAGATGTCAGTGCACGGGTCCCGACGCTATCGCCGAATGCGCCAGTCTCGCGATCGAGCAAGTTGCTTCCATCCTGGAGTACAACCCACCTTATTCGTCATCCTACGACGACGACGAAGACGTCTTCTGTGGCACCTCCTAGTTCACCGTTGCTCCCTCCCGCGAAAGCGCGCCCTGGAAACCCGCGCTTGAGTCCGTTTATCGGTGCTGGGTCACGACCGTCGAGTACCTCGGCACCACGACACGTCCCGCGCGACATGAAACACCGTGATGATCGCCGCTCGGTGTCTTCAACCTCCCAAACGCACGCGCACGTCTGCGTCCTTCCTCCGTCGTCACCTCGGATTTACGCACGAAAATGACAGGTATAATGCACAGTATACGCCCCCTTTACAATATGAGCAATATTAAGATTTAGAGGGGCTGTCGACGCCTTTCTTCTTGGCGGGGTTTGTTTTTTGTTTTCCCTCCGTACACGACAAGCTAGTTGTTGCTGTGCTATCTCCCCGCCCCCTCTTGCGACGCCGACGCATCCTCATGACAAAGCCTCTTTTTTTTTTTTCCCATTGTTACGCATCGTAATAGAGTGTTACTGCATGAATCTCTGATAGCAATCGATCCGCTACTCTTGTCTTTCACATGGTCTGGTCCTCCTGCCTTCAGGCTTCTCTCCCTCGCCTTACTTCCGACCTGCATCCAGTTTATTATATGTGGCACGAGCGTACGGTGAGAGCGATAATAGACGGGGCAGGCCACGAATGGGCCTTGCTCGGCTGGTCCCCCTCCAAGTGGCTCCGTCGGGTGTCGCAGACAGAGAGCGCCTGCCTGGGACCACGATACGAACAAAGTCCGCGCCCAGCCATGTGCATCAAGCCTTTTGGCCGCGATCGACCGATCGCTCAGCTCTCGACACACGAAGCTGGCGCTTCCGTGATAAGCTCGAAACGCCGTCCACGTCGAACCTCGGGCCGAGATTGGGGTTCAGCTCAGGGGCGCGGGGGGGAGGGGGGGCCACGGTGGCATCCGAGCGAGCCCTGGAGCCACGGGGCCCACGGTGCTAGCAACTAGCGGTAGTAGGGTCTTTCGGCCACTTGGATAGCACAGATCCATGGTCGGTTTAACCCATCCAAAACGAACGAATTCGTTAGATGAGACTCAGCGTGTTACTAGGCTTGGTGTGCAATCGAACAAGGAATCGAGGTTCCTTCCGATCGAGTTTTAAAAAAATGCATGACCGCTTAGCTATCCCCTCGACGACAGGAGGAATCGAATTGCAGTGTACAGGGGGGAAAACCACAGCCGATGGACCAGTAGAGTCGATCGCGTTGTTGTTTGATAAAGATGGTGCCGTTCGAGCTCTGGTATATAGAGAAAGTTTGACTGGAGAGACAAGCCAAAGTGGTCAGCGCGATGCATTTATCTGGGAGACAACTTGGAGCGATAAAGGACAGGGGGTAGTACATATACCGCTGGAGTGACATCGAAAAAGTAGCTGGTGAGCAGTGTCGATGAATACAATCGACGAACAGTGAAAAGTGAGGCTGCGCACGTACGCACCCTCCCTGAGTAGTTTTTGGCGGGAATCGGCACGGGGGCGAGTGGCTGAATGCGCACATCGCTGACAACGGCATGGACTTGCGGCATTCTTGGTTCACGCGAGCCGGTGTCGACTTGGGTGGGATCGCTACCGAAAATACGAGTAAGTCCAAGAAGCACAGTGGTACCCGCCACGCCAGCGGGCGGGCTGGATACAATAAACGCAGAGACATGGGTCAAGAAGAGGGTAAGAGCACTATTGGGCAGGCACGTCAGCGTCGCGCCGACGACAGAAAGGGGGACGAGATACATTAGCTTGGCAATGATAGGCGAGATATGCGAGACGCTAGTAGTAGGTTTTCGACGAACCGACCGCCGGTCAAAGAGCCTGACTGGCCTTTACATCAGCGTCGGCTCGTCTTTTTGGGCATTCCCTTCCAGCTAACCATCGCCACATTCCGGTCCTGATTGTGTGTTCGTGGAACCACGGCACCAGCTGAACACCAATTTGTGATGACGAGAGAACATCATTATATCTGAACGTGATGGACGAATTTCTTCGAGCGTTGCACATATTTGCTGCGCTTCTGCGACTCGATGTGACCATCGGTCCGTGGGTGGCGTGACGCCACACGTTTGATACGTGTCTCTGGGGGGACTTCAGACGTCACGAAGGGGGTGGCTCTCCAGACTATAGTGAATAATGACTTACCCGCTGTGCGTGGGGGACAAGTGTTCAGGCGTTTCAACGCACATCTTTGCCTCCTCTTGCAACTCGAGGCATTCACACAGTTGACGAACAGGAAATGACGCCGCGCGGGTGATGTCAATGATCGATGGGCGTTGAACAATACTTCGGGGCCCTCCTGGGCCTGACGTCGCAGAATCACACAGATAACAGGAGCTATCGACTACTCACTACTCCGCGCTTACGTTGAGTTTTCAGACTATACAGTAACGTCATACGCACGCTGGCAGGGGTTATGTCATTGTCTGATTCCCTTCCGCGAATCTAAGGTGTTCATGCATGTTCATGGGTGATGAATCGATGATGATCGCTGTGGATCGGGCTATAAACCACTCGCTGAGGATGTTTAGCAGGCGACCGTGTTGCTCGAACTTTAGTTCCCATGATATCAATGGCATACCTTACATGCTTGGACCGAGCGACGGATTCGTCGAAAAAACGGCCTATTCGCGAGTCTTTCACGGTCACTAGAACGGTGGGGGAGGCACTTCAAACCTTCAGCGTCGGAATGCCAGCCCGTCTGGAGTTATTGCTCTGCTCCCTAATCGGTACGTGGGTATCACCTGTCGGAAAATAAGATCCTTAGTGTGACTATGAGCAGCTTGAAAGACGTCCCGCCAGAGCTCCCGAAACTCCTCGCGACTTGCTTTCGGCCACCGCCGAGTCATGGGTTTGTACCCCAGACGAGATAGATAGGCGACATTAAAACCCGAATTCCACTCTGCGAAAGTTGCAGGTCGTGGAGGTGGGCCAGCTGACCTGGGGCAAAGTGTCGGACCCTTGGCTCGAGTGTTGACACCAGATATCAAGGGATCAAGTGTCGTCCATCCGATAGCACATGCCGCAGTGTAACCTCGCCATGTTTGGGGTGAGGAAACTGATCTACACTACGATGACTAAAAATAGCTGTACAGGGCCGCCGTTAATTACCCGACCTAATAGTAGGTTGTCGTGTGCCAAGAAATATCTCAGTGCTCCGTTTCCTCCCAGGTCCTTCCGACGGTCTTGAACAAGTCTGCCTCTGTAATCTGCTTGCCGCTTGTAAAGTACCCAGACGCAATCTTGGCGTCGATCTCGACCCTCGAGTCGGGTGGAATAAGGTGCTCTGCGACGAGATGTAAGTTTCCCACAAGGATGCTAGCAAAGAGAATCATGCTATGTACCAGGGAGGTCGTACCGGTTCAGAATACGGATGCCAGATTGCACGATGGCATCGTATTTTCTGTGCATCGCGTGAGCGCACATTCATTGCAAGTGAACATTGCCTACATATCGCTCATGGAGACCATGTTGTCAATCTTCTTGATCCCCAGCCAATGCAGCACGTCAGGCATCAATGATTGGAAACGCATATCCTTGACTCCGGCAATAAGCTCCGTGGATTTGAAGTACTTGTCTGCAGAGTCACCGCCACGTTTACGAAGGTTGTATACGAGGTACCTGACAGATTCATCTCAGATGAGGGGTGATTCGTGGAATATCAACAACTTACTTGGTGACCTCTCCGAGAGCTCGACCTTCCTTGCGGAAGTAAACGACGACGCCAACACCGCCGCGTTGAGCGCAACGGATACACTCTTCGATGGCGAAGGTGAGGTATGGCTTGCATGTACAAATGTCGGATCCAAAAACATCAGACCCATTACCTGCCATATCGACCAAACTTGGTAAGCTCCACAAAAGAAATCACGTGATGTCACAGTACATTCGTCGTGTACGCGAAGTGTGAGTTCCTTGGACTCGTTCGACATATATTCTGGGGGTCCAACTTTTCGTATGTTAGCTCCTGCCATTGCACTCATATTGAACACACACAGATGTAGACCGTCAAGTTCCCAATTGGCGGAAGGAAGACTTTGATATCGGGGCGAGTGATTAGTTCAGGATACATTCCTCCGGTGTCCTCAAAGAGCGCTCGACGGAGCAATGTTTCGGAACTGCCACTCATTAGGACGAGTAAAAGGAGGTTGTGGCGCTGACTCACATGCCAAAACGGTCAGCAACCCCAGACAAGTACCAAACCGGCTCGACCGCAGCCTTGCTTGTATTAATTTCCACTCCGGGATCTGCATCACTCACGGAACCATCTGCATTTTTGAGAGGCATCGTTCGCAGGACCACACGACCATCGACATTGAGCTCGCCCTTTCTAGCCAACTCGTCTAACTCACTCAGTTTGATGTGCGCTTTTGTCACCGCGATGCTCGGACGAATGTCTAAACCCAACTCGTCAACCTCTCTCTTGAAGACCTGTGGAACGAGATGTCCCCAGGGGTCAAACGAGACAATCTTCGTAGGGTCAAACCAGGAAGGCTGAGGAGGAATCGGGACTGGGGGTTCCGTCTTGGAGTAATCGGGTTTGTGGGACGGGTTAAGTGTGCCCATTGCGATAGCAAGAGCCCGATAGATCGAATAGGAACCAGAATGTGCGCCAATTGCATTACGTTGTTTGATAGATGTCGGGAGTCTGGAGCAGATGACGGGTCCACGAACAGCAGGATCAAAAGCTCCCCACTGAAGCGGATACGGTTTGATGCCATGTTGGTCCGGGTAGGCTATTGTTAGAAAAGTGCCGTCAGCTTGACGTCATGCAAACGGACCCCCGAGGGAGGCAATGCGTATTGTTACGAAAACACACACGATTTGATCCGAGTGCGGGGTAACTGACGATTCACTCGGCGGCCGAACTGCGCTCGGATTGCACGGAGGTACCGCACGGATCCGTGCATGCCATGTTCGAAGCCAATCGGAAGGGAACTCACTCGCTAAAACGACTCGACCAGGATACAGGGCCTTCTCTCGTTCTTTGTCTATTACATGGTCCTGTGGCGTGCTTGTGCCAATGGGAGGGGGAGACGACACGTGGTGGGCTCTGGATAGGGATGTCGGTGGCGATAAGAGCAGATTGGAGGATGATGGCGAGCCAAAAGATTCTGAGCCGTTTCGCCCATGGATGGGAACTCCATTTGCTCGTCGTGGGGAATGCGGCGGGGATGGCGTGGTCAATAGCGTATCGAGCTTCAGCGCCATGTGGAATAAGTACCATAATATGGAACGTTGGCAAGGAATAATGGCGTTACCTTTGCCTGCAAGGTCTGCTGGGAAACCTGGAGTGCATCGAGCTGCGCAAGGATCTGGACCAGAACGGCGTCGTTAGTCGCGATGGGCATGGCTTGGGAGGCGAACAAGACAAGATGATGGTGGGAGGAAGACAAGCGATGGGGACAGCTTCGTGACGCATCTTATAGCCCCGAGTCACGGCGTTAACGACGCAGTTGCCAGACAGGAGCCGATCAAGTGGTGCCGTTCTTACGTCCATGAAGCGCAAAAGTAACGAGTTTAATTGTAGCTACATACCTACTTGCACGGAATTTACAGAGACTATGAACAAGAGTGTTGTCATGAAGCGCATCCACCTATCGTAACTTGAGCATCAGTTATAATCCTCCTCTTGGCCAAACAAAGACCTCGGATCAGAGACCCCAGATATCTCTTCCCTTAGCTCCTCGATCATGTGCATCAGCGAATCCTGTTCATTAGCGTTGCGATCTCGGGGGACAGTCGCGTTCCAACCGGCGAACGACACCGATCGACGAAGCGCCTTTGACGTTTGCACCGGAACCGCGGTTGAAGGGCTCATCTGGCGATGGGAAGGCAATGACTCCTTTCTCACTGGTGGAACAACGGGGTCAACGGCGTGTCCAAATACTGGCTCCGGGTCCTTGGCCCTCCGGGACTTGCCTGAATTCAGCAACGTTGCGACAGAGCATTTACTCGTGTTATTCCGAAGACTACCGATAGTCGAGGGGACGCGTCTGAGTGTGCGAGGCGGAGCGTGTTCGGGTACGGGAATGGCGTCGAGAGAGATCTGCTTGAAGGCGTCATCGGGCACCGGGGCAAGATAGGCGCGTGACGACGCGTTTGGAAGACCCCCCCATCTCGGTCGATCGTAATTCGCCGCGATGAGCTGCCGTCCCTCACTGGCCTTCTTCGTAAGAATCTTGCCGGTCACCTGAGAAAGCGTTGGAAACCCTGGCAAAATGGGGCCGCGTGTTTCCCTGCCTGTAGAAGCCGCATTGCTTTGATGCAGCAAAGTCATTGGTAGGATGATGGGAGCAGGTGGACTCAGGATGGCACATCGTTCGGAAGGGCCGGGGCGCAGGTGAACTGCAGACACCATACGACGGAGCTGGGGTTCCGGGGCACCTGCTCGATCGTAGGCTAGGCGTACAACATTGCGATAGTGACAATTGGGGTCACCGAGTGACCGAAGGGAATCGAGACGGGCGCACTCGGTAGAGCAGAACCAGAATTCGTGGGATCCAACCGTCTTCCGACCGCAGAAACAGAACTCTGGGGGACAGTCCACCGTTGGAGGAAGTTGGAGGAAATTCATGTGGCAGGCAAGTGGAGTCCGATCGCGTAGGGCCCAGTTTAAAAATAGGGAGCAGACGGTGATTAAGGGCGATGTAGAAGGCGGCGGGGAGGTAGAAAACAAGGAGCTTATTTATCATGCCCTCCATCATCGCTTTGACGTCTTATGGACAACCACAGCACTTTCTTTGTGTGGAGGACAAAGCGATTGGCTCACCACTTAGGCAGGGTAGTCCAAAGCATCATAGACTCCGACAGAGCAGGAGTTACGGACATCCCAACAAACACCGAAACAATGGCCAAAGCACACACAGTACTCGTGGATGTGGAACCCAGAAGGCGAAAAGGGAAGTGACACAGACCACCAAATGATTTGAAATTACGTAGCGATAACTTGTCCCGCCGGTGCGCAGCGTTTACAGCCGTCTGACCTCGAGTCATAAAACTAGGGATGCACGACGAGAATAAGTTCGACTGGGCTGTTCATCTGGCTTTGGTGGAGGGATCTACAACTTTGAGGAGTTAGCACACAGTCTCAGGGAACGAGTATCGTATCACAACTCCTAGAGTTCATACACCCGGTAGTTATCAGCATAACAAAAAAAGGGAAAACACGCACACGCACAGGAACATGCATCGATGACGTTCACGCTCATCTAACAGGCTAAAACGGACCTCCTCAAATAGATAACTGCCATCATACTGGTGGATAGTGGTCTACTGAGGCCGCCAGAATTTCCCAAGTGGACCAAACCACGACATTCTCCTAGTTTCTGCGTTGGCACTCTTCTAAGTCGAGCATCTATTGTGATGAATGACTCGCCTTGGTCGCAAAACGGCACGGATCACGGGAACGAAGGGTCCACAATATCGTGATATGTTCGGATTTCGAGCCGGGCATTTCAAATGCGCTGGTTCCTTACATCCGGAGAGGAGAAGCGTTGAGAAGATGAAGAATATGGAGCCTATCTCGACATTTCCGTGTTAATGCGCAAGCCATTTCCATTGGCGACGTCCATGTGACTTGGTCCAATCCAGCAGGTGTCAAAGCGATGGAACTTTCCTTCATCTGGCCGCTCCCAGATCGCGTGCGCAGAGAGACCACAATGAGCAGTAGAGCCCATGGCTGGTAGCGTGTGTCACCAGCGCCTCCGAAAAAGGTTTGGAGGTATGGAGTCCGAGTGAGTTGTACGCAGGTCCGACCAATTGTAGGCCTGAGCGAGGAGTGAAGTGAGTCAGTGACGAAGAGCACGAGTTGCACTTTGCGGTCAACCCAAGTCAGCCTTCACTGCCAAAGTTACGAATATCCACGAGGAGACAAAGCAGCGATAAATTAAACCGTTGCGAGACCAAAGCGTGTGCAGGATGTTGTTTGGTCATGTTAGGACCAGAAGGTCTTGCCATGTATTGAATGCACATCCTGTGGATCGATAGAATCCCACATCTCCCCTATTAAATATATTTTGCCAGCTGACGACAGCGGCGTATGTACGCACTCCCCGGGCCCGCGTCATCAGCCAGAACCAGGCTAACTGAGGTGCGTTGTCGGTAAAAGAAATCCTAGTCTCACGGTACTCCCTCTGTCTCCCTCTCGCAGTGTCCTCGTCATAAGCCTCTCGTTCAGACCTTCCCGAGCAATTGATGCCAGGGTGTGCACCACACGACCTAAGCAGAGGCTCTCCGATGCACGCAGACGTAACTTACCGGTTGTCACTGCGAGTCTCGAAATGCGGTTTTCCCCGCGCACATGGCTGACAGCGTAGGTATCCAAGCAGCGAGGCATCTTCACTCCGGACCCAGCACGAATCACCGGACCGTTATTACTCACTTTTTTAAGTCGCAGTAGCGGTGGGACGCCGAAACAATTGCATTGTTGATCTCAAGTTCTGACGCACGTAGACCGTCTTGCTATCGCCGTCTGTCTCGCTGAGGGTTTGTCCATCTATGCTAATCAGAGGTCACGTTCGCTGACGAGGTTCCGCTGTGAATAGACCCAGTCGCTCACGCCGTGGTTGCGTTCGCCTGGTTTCTGGGGAATGCCGTCTCTGCACACATTACCGGTCTTCGCGACTGGGTATCTTGCGGCCCGAGACGTTCAAGCTGATGTGTAAAGGCTTGTGCTTTTGGGTCGAGTTCGGTTGAAATGCAGAATTAAAGGAGCGTGTTACAAAGCCAGTGCGCGGAGATTAGGAGGGATAGAGAACATTATGAGTGAGTCCAGTTAAACACGGACGTAGGGCTGAAGCTCTCAGAGTGCCCTTCCCAATCCCCGTTGCCTCCTCAGCGAAGGAACGTCGTTCAAAGAATCACCAGATACGCTCTCGGGGTCTTTCACCTCCTTTCCCTTCCGGGAACGGCCGAAATTCAGCAGCCCCGCAAGGAGTGATTTCTTCTTGTTGTCGGGCAGGGCATCGACGGAAGACGAAACGCGTCTGCGGCAACATGTTACACCATGCCCAGGAAAGGGAACCGCATCGAGAGGGGCTTGCGCAAAGGTATGGCTACCGGGTCTTGGAACGGGAAGATGAGCGCGCGAGGGCACGTTCGCAAGACCTTCCCGTCTCTACCGATCGCGTCTGTCGGCGGCGAGCCGTCCCGCCGTGGCCGGCCTGGCAGGGGTTTTTTCCGACGACAGAGCGAATGCCGGGTCGTGCTTAGTCCATGGAGCGACGCGCGCAAGATCCGAGGGGCTGGGACATATGTAGGTCGCAGACGCCATACGACGGGGTTGAAGTTGAGGGGCCCCTGCTTGGACGTAGGCTCGGTGCGCGACTCTGCGGTAGTGATTGTTCGGGTTACCGTACACACTCGGTGGAGCAGAACCAGAACTCATGGGATTCTACCGCCTCACGACCGCATAAACAGAGCTGAGAGGGAGCGCCCATTGTGGGGGGGATGCGAGCAAGAATCATAGTAAAGGTGAGTGGGGTCGAGCAAGCGCAGCTTTAAGATTAAGAGGTAGGTGGGTGTACAAAATTGATGCAAAGATATGATGGGGAAAGTGCGAACTGAACGCTCCATTTATCATACGCCCACCTCTCACCCTGACCGATTCTCAGGATGGTGTGGAAATTTTGTTCGGAAGACAAAGAGATGCGCTCACCACTAAAGATTGCGGATCAAGGTGTCGAAGCCGGTGGGAGAACAACGGCCAAAGTTCTCGTAGTACCCCACACATGGAAGGTGGACAGAGGGAAGGGGGAGGTTTGCGATGAAAATGGAAGTTTTAAACATTAGTCCGCGTTTACCTTTTGACAAGTCCCGTCAGTGGCCACTTCTAGAAAGCCTTAGAGAACCGTCTAATTTTGGCAACATGAACCACTGAGTGTCGTACGGAGGAACAGAGAAGGTTCTGTGGAACTTGGGGGCATAACGTCTCATAACCACTAAGGGTCTAAAGATCAGAAACTGAAGTAGATTCAGACCGTCCCTCACCTTAACCGACCCAAACTCGAGCAACTCGAGCATCATCATCCACCATCCGACAATCATGAAAAACACTTGCCCCAGTCGTGGAGAGAACCACGTCCATATCTTCCCAATCTCTGCAATTCGTCTTATACCCCAACTGGATGTCAGTCGAGTCGAGGAGAAGTGTACATCCAGAGCCAACGTTTCAGTCAACTGGGTTAGGGATCAATGCGAAGTAATCAGGCGAAAAATAAACATGTGCGTCGAGTGAGCCGAAAACTCTCAACGCTCTGCCAGCCCTCTCTCCGTGGTGGTGACCCCATCACAAATTTTGCAGAGGATGGCAGCGGAGTAAATTAGGCCCGGAGCGAACACGGTGTCACGCCTGAACATGCAGAAGAGGACGAAAAACGAGCCATATGATGTTCCTATCGATCTGAACACTTCCGCGCCTAGATTCAGACCGCTACTGCGGGTTCTTCGAACGGACTACCTACGCGATGACCTAGACCGGATGAAGGCGAGGAAGACTCGCAGGACTCAATCCATCAAATCGTCCGCACTTAGACAACCCTCAGGTGGGTAATTTTTTTTGGTAGGACAAACACTGACGCAGTCAAAGTACTTTCAGAAAACCTCCAGTAGCAGGGAGCCAGCTCTGCCAAATGGAGATCGAAGACCTAGTATGGTCAGCGCGACAAAGACGACGGTGGATTTCCAGATGGGCCCGATGTTGGTCAGCGCGATGAAGGCAACGGAGACGAAAGGGGGGGACTCATCATCACCTCTTTCAACTCGATTTGGAGTCCACCCAGTGCTACCTTGATGACGGGATCGGCCTGACTGGAGAGGTACTCTCGCACGCCTTTGGAACCCCACAAGCCGCATCAGAAATCACTGTTCCCATTGTCGACCTCTGTTTCTGGTGTTAGAGCACACCTCACAAGATACATCTAAATACATTCTGCCATCGAAAAATGCTTTTTTGGCTCTGCCCTAATGTCGTTCACTCATGCCAAAAGACTACTCGCTCTGCTCTCTGGTGTCCAGCCCATCATAAGCGGTGTGTGTATCCGAGACTGCATTGCATTCACTGGTCCATACGCGAATGTCCTGACTATGACGAGGCTTGGTATGATCAAGTCCAGCTAGAGCATTCTGAGGGTCGAGGGAGAGATCCTCGGGTGCTGTGTTCAACACGATTCCCGTCGGGCCACAGCTATGGGAACTATCGTGTCTACTCATAGATTGTCCTCGAGCGCTGCCCTGACGAACGTTACAAAAAGAAAAGAATCCTTTCTGGAGTCATCATTCCGGGACCTGATAAGCCGAAGTACATCTAGTGCTTCATCCTGGATTGCACCACCTCCCAGCGCTTCAACGAGAGGTTAGCGCAATAGTAGAGCTACGTCATCCTTCCGCCTTCAGCATTTCAACGGTCAAATCTTACCTATCTCTTGAAGCTAAATGGTTCCTAGTTCTCAATGGAAGCCACCTACTCTGGCGAGAAGTGAGATGTCATAAGTGCTTCTCCCGAACACGGTTTGTCCGGCTTTCCGAGGATCATGCAGTATATGACTCAGGTACCCTTGCGGCTGGAATCTTCCGGATTCTAATTCGGCTGACCACCAAGTGGGTATGACGTCTGCACACATGGTCGACTGCACATCTTACAGACAGAAGTCTACCTTCTACGCCCCCTCCAGAGCGATGAGTAGCCTCAAATATCGTATTGTACCCGCCTGTCCATCGGCACCTCCCCCCCCCTCCCGATCGGTGCGAACCATGAAATCAGGCCCATAGACCCTGCCATCTCAGGGGGCAGTGACAACGTTGTAAGTCCGTCCGTCATGTTCAACAGTCTCCGTTCTCGCGTCCATTTCTTACCTACCGCAACTGGTGTACTGAATGCTGCTCATAGTGGACCCTCTGCAAGCTTGGAACTGGGAACCACACACTGACATTGGAGCAGACCGGACCTCATTGGTATAGCAAAAGGTTTGGAGACACTGTCATAGTGGTTATTATTCCATTTCTAGAAGAATGGATGGAGGATTAGATCGTGGGGAGACTTATACACGTCAGTATTTATCTCGATATCTCTCGTGGATACTAGCAAGCTTAACATTCGAACTGGAACATACCAAAATTGAGGTAGCTGGTAAAACCCGGCCATCCAGGGGCTTGGACTTTCGACAGCACCAGACCTGGGACAAAGGTGCGGCAAGTTAAGTGACGAAGTCAGACAGGGGCTGAACCAAATAATGGCACTTTCACAGGTCGAGATTACCACCTTTGAGCTTTTCCCGAGTCGCGAGCAGCTTTGGAAATTCATTCCGGCGTGAACCGCCTGAAAGGTTCAATTAGCCTTGCGACGATCGTGGCGTTCTCATATGATTACTTGGGAGTGTTTCTTGGCGCTGTGATGTCGATGTATGATGTTAAGCTGAGATATCCAAACTGGAACGTTGCAGTGATGCAAGTGCAGGAGACACTACAAAGTTCTAATTGCGGACGTACGATCATCGAGGCATCACAGATTGTGGAGATAGTCTTATATTACGTTAGTTATATCTAGTATATTTTGTACGGTCTACTACGTCACTGTCAGTGGTGGTGTCACTCTGCCAACAGGGGTTGACCACTCCTTTGCAGCGTTGTCATCGTTGTCGTCCCGGCAGCGCAGTGGCATTGGCCATGGGCGCAACATCGTCGTCGTCATCACGGAGATACCCTGGGGCCAGTAGCATCGTTGTCATCGTGGCTGGGGTTGCCCCCTCCGTTGCAGGGGCGTCGTTGTCGTCGCCGCGGTGGTGATGGTGCCCCGGAGCTGGCGTGGTGGTGGTGGCTGGGTTTGGCCACTCCATCGCGGCATCGTTGTTGTAGTCGTTATCGCAGTGGGGGTGATGTCCTGAGGTTAGCGTCATCGTTGCAGCGGCGGCGGGTGGAATTAGCCACTTCATCGCAGTGGCGTCGTCCTCGACCTCGTTACCGTAGTGGTGGTAACAGTGGCGGCCAGGGGTTGGCCACTCAATCGCATTGTTGTTGTTGTCGTCGTTGCAGCGCCATGGCATTGGCCATGGGTGCGCTGTCATCGTCATCGTGGCAGTAATGGCGGTGGTGGCAGCTAGGGATTGGGTTCCCCATCGCATCGTCATTGTCGTCGTTGTCACCGTAACGGTGGTGGGATTGGCCACCCCATCGCGTCGTCGTCGTCGTCACAGTGCCGTGGCATTGGCCGCGGGTCCGTCGTCGCGGTCGTGGTGGTGGTGACATCCCGGGCTTGGCATCGTTGTCGTCGTCGTCGCCGTTGTCGTCTCGGTGGTGGGGACGTTCTGGGTGGTGACGACGGCCTGGGGTCCGGGCTGACCTTTCCTAGGGCTAGCGTCGTCATCGCCGTCGCGATGGTGGTGATGGTGAGGGTCGGCCATTCCATCGCTTCGTCGTCATCGTTGCGGCGCCGCGGCATTTGCCATTGATACAGCGCAGACACTGAAAAAAATGGGGGAGGGGGTGGGGGGGTCAGAGAAACATCACAGAACATGGACGCGAGCAGGCCTACTTACACACGAAGACCGAACAGATCGCTAGAACTGAGAGGAGCGTGAGGAAAAGGACATAACCCTAACCCCAAAGCGACATCCAGCCAGGAATTTATTCTCAGCCACTCAGTTCTCTGGGACATATCGAGTTGCAATTGCTCCTGCCCACGCGTAAACAACTTAATCCCCGCCTTAATCAATGTCGTGAAGAATCATAGATCTTTCATAGGTTTGGTCAGGGACAAGGCCAGGGATCAGGTGCGCGAGGTCCAGCTTTAAGGAGCCGTTTAATTTTTAACCTGATCGGATGGTGAATAGACCAATCTGACATTCGAATTGGAACGAGCGGAATGAAAGGGGCTTTTTATGCTACTGTGCCGGAGTCTGGGGCATGAGGCGATCCATGTCAGGTGAGCATGGATGTTCTCGCATTGCATTTGGTGACCCATCGGCCGCTCTCTCTAAGAAGGTGACCCGAATAACAATTTGTTCCTACGTAGGTGGTGGTCCAAACGGATACAACCGTCGAGCACGGTGTCATTCCAAATATCGCGAGGAGCGATATTCGTTACAAACGAGAACAGAGAAGTGGGCATACTGGAACATGAAACCCAAAATCTCATTAATTCTGACCCCTCCCCGGAGTGTGCGATAAGGAGGCACCCTCTGGAGCCTGCAATCATCTATAACACGTATCTTCTTCCTCGGGTGCTACGAACAAGAATGAAGAAACGGGCTGCGACGTCGTTCAGTACTCTGGACAATATCCCACCCTTCCTCTGGGTATGCAGGGAAGAAGCAAAGTGAATGAAAAAGTTGTCGTCACAGGCACAATCTCGTCTCTCCAGGTGATTTTCAAGCGTTGCTGACGACAGGAAGCGATCCGGGCGACTGACGTCGTCCCTTGCCTCAGACGACTCCCCGCCGGGTTTTATATCGTGCTACATCATAACGGCTTCGAGTGGAGAACAGAAAACAAGCCTTCATTGGTGAATAATAATGTCGATTGGAGTGGCCTGATGCCAATGTGGGATCGATGCTCTCTAGTAGTTAGCGTCAGTTCTGACAGGATCTGCAGATCACCAGATTTCTTGGCTGATGTTTGTCTCGAGGTACCTTGGGGCCTCCTTTCCAGCTCGTTTCTCGCGCCTCGGAGAGTTCAGTGATCTCGAGGACGCCACTTCGACTCAGAGAGAAGCTGTTTACCTCTCTCCTTATGGCCACCCTGATAAGCCCATGTGTCTTAACGATCTCTGTATCTACTTCCTAACTCATGTCTTGGGCCTCAGAGAGCTCAGTGGTCTCGAGGACGCAATTTCGAGGAAGGGTGAAGCTGTTCGCCTTATTCCTCGTGATCACCCTCAGAAGCCCACCATTATGAACGGTCTCGCCAAGTCCTTTGCTACTTGCTTCCTCCGTCTCAGATAGGTTAGTGATATCGAGCATGCCATTTCACTGCCCTCCCAGCTGCTTCAATGTCCATCGGCCCCCTTTCCGCTGCATGGCACTGGATTCAATCTGCTCGACTTATTCATCATCCCATCGTTGCCTCGTCACATCAATGGTGGGCTTGCATTCTCTCCGCTTGTCACACTGCAAAGGAAGACCAATTTATTTTGGATGAGCCGATCCATATCGCAGCGCAAATGTTGTTTTATGGTTATGGGGGCGTCGTTGGTACGGTGTGGTCGGTAAGCGATGGCCTGGCACCTCGTGTCGCAAAGGTGTACGGGAAACTGCCTGGTAAGGGCCCAAGGGCAGATTGCCGAGAGGCTGCTCGGGCACTGCACGAGGTAAGGCGGATGCGCAGGGCGTGCCGTTTGACAATCGGATTCCGTTCATCCATGTAGGTCCTTGGATGTGCGGCTCGCACAGATTCTTGTGCCGTCATGGTAATATTATGATATCCCACGCCCTGACTCATCGTGATCACTCTCCGTTCGAAGGGGGTGCACGATGACTTTATGCTGTGTAGGAGCCAGTCCTTTCTCACTAATGCAAGCCTAGTGCCGCCTCATTTCTTGTTCACGTTCATAAACAATCCAGTAGACAGTGTGCTGACAGTTAAATCTTGTGGTCGTCCATCTCGATCAAGACTCTAGCGTACAAACAGGCTGCACTACCTTTGGACCCGGTCTTGTCGAGGATCGTACAGCTGATGAAAGAGGGAAACTAAGACTGTGACCTTGTGATCGTAGACAACGACGACGAGGACCGACCTCGGTCGGCACTGTACTTGATCAGACCGACGTACTACTTGCTGTAGACGTCGTGGACTGGGTACTATTGAAACGCGTCTTGTTTTCAAGTTTGACTATGCCACAAACGTTCAAGGGCCATGTTCCGATGTTCATGTTCTGGTATGCGTAGCTACCTCACACTGAGTGCCCCAGATCATGAGGTCTCCATAGCGAACTTTGCAGAGGACAATGAAAGCAGTCGGGTTCAGAACGAACGTGGTATCGACATCCAAAACTCTATCTGAACACTTCTGTGCCCATGAGATTCAGACTGCTACTGCGGGTCCGTCCAATGGATTGCCTACAACCTAGTCCGCCGGAGATGAAGGCGAGAAAGACCCGTAGGACTCAAACCAGCCAATGAATCGTCCGCGCTTAGACAGCTCCCAGGTAATAAACTTATCTCGAGAAATTGCGGATTAAAGCAACTTTTTTTTCTAGGACGCACACTTACACGGCTATGGTCCTTTCAAAGAGCTTCCAATAACGTGGAGCCAGCTCAGCCAAATGGAAATCGTATGCCTAGTTTGAATGGATGGATACGACAAGCGCGACAAAGACTCCGATGGTGGATTTCCAGATGGGCCCGATGTTGGTCAGCGAGACGAAGACGATAGAGACGACGGAAGTACTCATCACCACCAAAATTCCAACTCTCAACTCGACCTTTCTGAACTGGAGAAGAATGCTCAGCTCAAAAGCCTTGAATGCGACATGCAGTTCATTCAGAGTCTACGCAATGCGACCTTGGACGGAGGGATCGGCCTGACTGGAGGGGCACTCGCACGCCTTCGGAGACCCACAAGCCATACCAGAAATCACTGATCCTATTGTCGTGCTCGCGATCCCCGTGTTTCTGGCACCATAACGTACCTCACAAGACACATGTGAGAAAATACTTCGTGCCATCGAAAGATGCCTTCCCGGATCTACCATAACATCGTTCTAACACGCCAAAAACTACTCGCTCTGCTCTCCGGTATGCAGGCCATCGTAAACGGTACATGTGTCAGGGACTGCGTTGCGGTCACAGGTCCATATGTCCGTCTTGAGGAATGCCCTGACTGCGGCGAGGCTTGGTATGATCAAGTCCGGCCAGAGCGTTCTGAGGGTCGAGAGATGCTGTGTTCAACACGATTCCCGTCGGGCTATGGCTACAGGGACTGTCGGATCTACCTACAGATTGTCCTCGAGCGCTGCCTTGACGAGCGTAGCAAAGAGAAGAGAGTCCTTCCCGGAGCCATCTTTCCGGGACCGGGCAAGCCGAAGTACATTCGGTCTTTCTTCCTGGATTGCACCATCTCCCAGCGCTTCGACGCGAGGTTGGCGCAATAATAGAATCTTGTACGTCATCTTCTTGCCTTCAACATTTCAACAATCAACACTGTGTAATTCTCTTGAAGCGAAATGGAGCTCGGCCCATCCGACGGAAGCCACCTACGTACTCTGATGAGAAACGAGATGTCACAAGTGCATCTCCCGAGCGCGGTTTGTCCGGCTTTCCATGGACCATACAGTATGTGACTCAGGGACTCTTGCGGCTGGAACCTGATGGGTAGACCAGTGACCACCAAGTGGGTATAACGTTCGCACGCAACAAGACTATATAATGCCATGCTCGGCTGCACATCTTGCAGACAGAGGTCTACCTTCAACGTCCCCCTCCACAGAGAAATGAACAACCTCACTTACGGCAAATATCGTATTGTCCCCGCCGGTCCATCGGCACCTCCTCCCTTCCCAATCGGTGCGAACCATGAAGACGGGCCCTTCAGCTTTGTTGTCTCTGGGGGCTGGGACGACGTTGTAAGTCCGTCCGCTATGTTCATCAGTACCAACGGTGCCCACATAGGCACTCCATTCTCGTATTCATTTCTTACATACCACAACTGGTGTACTGAATCCTGCTCTTAGTGGACCCTCCGGGGGCTTCCAAATGGGAAATACACTCTGACATTGGAGCAGGCCGGGCCTCGTTGGCTCAGCAAAGGTATTGCAGGCGATGTCGTAGTGGAAGTTATGCCACTTCCAGAAGAATGGAGGATTAGACTATGGGACGATTTATACTCGTCAGTACTTATCTCGGCATCTTTCATGGATACTAGCAAGCCTAACATTCAAACTGGAACATACCAGGATTGAGGTAGCTGACAATATCCGGCCAACTAGGGCTTGGACTTTGTTCAGCACCGTACCTGAGACAAAGGTGTGGCAGATCAGCTGACGAAGTCAGACAGGAGCTGAAACGAATAATGGCACTTTCACAGGTCAAGATTGGTACCTATGAGCTTTCCCCGAGTCGCAAGCAGCTCTGGAGATTCATTCCGGCGTGAACCGCCTGAATGGTTCAATTAGCTTTGTGACGATCATGGTGTTATTGTATGATCACTTGGGAGCGTTTCTTGCCACTGTGACGTTGATGTATAATAGTTGAGATGTGCAAACTGAATGCTGCAGCAATGCAAGTGAATAAAACATTACAGAGTCCTTAGACGATTTGTGGACGTCTCGAAGCAGTAATGCAGGCACTATGTCACTTGTGTAAATGCCCCCAAGGAGGACCCACGGTGCAGATTCTACCGTGGGCACTGCATGGCAGTGCAGAAGCACGGGTAGGTGACCGAAAGATCTCTGCCTGTCCGTAGCACCTGTGGGAGTATACCCCTCGGGTATATCTGGCGTCTCGCCGGGCGAGAAGCCTTTAATCACGAGAACAATGTCAAAAAGAATCTTTCATAGTTTTGGTCAGGGACAAGGGCAGGGATCAGGTGCGCAAGGTCCAGTGCAGGAAGCTGTTTTATTTTTGACCTGATCGGTGAAAGCCGTCGTGGCTAATGGCGGGAACACTGGAGGATTGGGCGGGAACGGAACTGGACCGCGATATATAAGGCGACAACAAAGTACAGGTAGAAGGAGGACTCCGACTCTCTGTGTACTCTACGAGGTGCGGCAAGAGATATCAGTGCACGTGACATGTATGTAATGGGCTTACAACCAGATGGTAAATAGACCAATCTGACATTCGAATTGGAACGAGCGGAATGAAAGGGCCTTCCCATACTAGCGCGTCGGAGTCTGAGGCATGAGGCGGTCCACGTCAGGTGAGCATGGATGTTCTCGCATTGCATTTCATGGCCAGTCGGCCGTTCTCTGAGAAGGTGACCCGAATAACAATTTGTTCCTACGTAGGTGGTGGTCCAAACGGATACAACCGTCAAGCGCGGCGTCATCCCAAATGCCATGTGGAGTGGTATTCGTTGCGGATGAGAGCAGAAGTGGGCACACTAGAACATGAAACCCAAACACTCATTAATTCTGACTCTCCCCCGGAGTGCGGTAGGAGTAAGCCAAGGAGGCGCCCTCTGCAGCCTGCAATCATCTATAACACGTATCCTCTTCCTCGGGCTCTGCGGACAAGAATGAAGAAACGAGCTGCGACGTCGTTCCGTACTCTGGGCAATATCCCACCATTTCGAACCCTTCCTCTGGGTATGCGGGGCAGAATGAAAAGGTTGTCATCACAGGTACAATCTCGTCTCTCCAGGTAAATTTCAAGCGTTGCTAACGACAGGAAGCTATCCGGGCGACTGACGTCGTCCCTTGCCTCAGACGACTCCCCGCCGGGTTTTACATCATATTGGCTTCGAGCGGAGAACAGAAAACAAGCCTTCATTGGTGAATAATGATGTCGATTGGAGTGGCCTGATGCCAATGTGGGATCGATGCTCTCTAGCAGTTGGCGTCAGTTCTGACGGGATCTGCTGGCCGATGTTTGTCTCGAGGTACCCTGGGGCCTCCTTTCCAGCTCGTATCTCGCGCCTCGGAGAGTTCAGTGATCTCGAGAACGCAACTTCGACTCGGAGGGATGCTGTTCACCTCTCTCTCCTCATGGCCACGCTGATAAGCCCATATGTCTTAACAATCTCGGCAAATACTTCTTAACCCATTTCTTGCGCTTCGGAGAGCTCAATGGTCTCGAGGACGCAATTTCGAGGAAGGGTGAAGCTGTTCGCCTTATTCCTTATGATCACCCTCAGAAGCCCGCCATTATGAACGGTCTCGCCAAGTCTCCATGAGGTAAGGCGGATGCGCAGGACGTGCCGTTCGACAATTAGATTCCGTTCATCCATGTAGGTCTTTGAATGTGCTACTCGCACAGAGTCTTGTGCTGTAATGGTAATATTATGATATCCCTCATCGTGATTACTCTCCGTTCGAAGACGGTGCGCGATGACTTGACGTTGTACAGCCTGAATGTACGCTGAAGTCTTGATCGAGATGGACGCCCACAAGATTTAACTATCGGCACACCGTCTACTGGCCCGGGATTGTCTATGAACGTGTACAAGGAGTGAGGTGATATTAGACTTGCATTAGAGAGAAAAGACTGGTTCCGATGCCGGGTGTAGTACCTTCTGTTGAGCCGCAGAGTGTGAGTGACTCAGTCATAAGCAAACACTCATACGGCCGAGAGATGATCGAGGAGTTGCAAGCGCTCACTCAATCTCTTGACCAATTGCAAAAACAGTAGCCAAAGTAGTATATAGGACGAGCTCAATGCTAAGATCCAATAACAATTCGTGGTTCCCTTCCCCCATCACCGTGTGCCACGTCTAAGCCTCATCCGACTGCCCTATTCTATTTCGACTACGGCCCAGCACCTTCGGACCCGGTCTTGTCGAGGACTGTACGGCTGATGAAACGGCCTAGAAAGAGGGAAACTAAGACTGTGATCTTGTGATCATAGACAACGGCGACGGGGACAGGTCTCGGTCGGCACTATACTTGATCGGACCGACGTACTACTTGCAGTCGTGGACTGGGTACCACTGACACGCGTCTTGTTTTTTTGTGGTGCCACAAACGTTCAGGCAGGGTCATGTTCCGATGTTCATGCGTAGCTACCTCACGCATCATAGCGTCTCTGTCACGAACTATGCAGGGGACAATGAAGGAACTGGGCCCAGAACGAACGTGGTATCGACATCCAGAACTTGAAGCAGAAGATGAAAAACAAGCCATATGATCTGCGTTTCTATCTGAACATGAGATTCAGACTGCTACTGCGGGTCCGTCCAACGGATTACCTATAACCTAGACCGCCGGGGATGAAGGCGAGAAAGACCCGTAGGACTCAAACCAGCCAACGAATCGTCCGCGCTAAGACAACTCTCAGGTATTAAACTTTCTTTTGTAGGACGCACACTGACACGGCTATGGTCCTTTCAAAGAGCCTCAATAACGTGGAGCCTGCTCAGCCAAATGGAAATCGTATGCCTAGTTTGAATGGATATGATCAGCACGACAAAGACTCCGATGGTGGACTTCCAGATGGGGCCCGGTGTTGGTCAGCGAGACGGAGACGACGGAGACGACGGGGGTGCTCATCGCCACCTAAATTCCATCTCTCAACTCGACCTTTTTGAGCTGGAGAGGAACGCTTGGCTCGATGGCCTTGAATGCGACATGCAGTTCATTCAGAGTCTACGCAATGCGACCTTGGACGATGGGATCAGCCTGACTGGAGGGGCACTCGGAGACCCACAAGCCATATCAGAAATTACTGATCCCATTGTCGTGCTCGCGATCCCCGTGTTTCTGGCACCAGAACGTACCTCACAAGACACATGTGAGAAAGTACTTCGTGCCATCGAAGGATGCTTCCCCAGATCTACCATTATATCGTTCCATCATGCCAAAAACTACTCGCTCTGCTCTCCGGTATGCGGGCCATCGTAAATGGTACGTGTATCAGGGACTGTATTGCATTCACAGGTCCATATGTCCGTCTTGAGGAATGCCCTGATTGCGGTGAGGCTCAATATGATCAAGTTTGGCTAGAGCGTCCTAAAGAGAGTTCTCCGTCCCGTGTTCAATACAATTCCCATCGGCAAGACTGTTGGATCTACATGGATTGCCCTCGGCGAGCGCTCCCCCGACGAACGTTATAAAAGGAGAGAGTCTTTCCCGGAGCCATCACTAAGGGACTGGACAAGCCGAACTACATCCGGTTCTTAGTTGCATCCTGGATTGCACCATCTCCCAGCACTTCAACGCGAGGTTGGCGCAATAGCAGGATCTTGTACGTCATTTCGGCCTTCAACATTTCAACAATCAAATCTTACGTCCATGTACAATTCTCCTGAAGCAAAATAGTACCTAGTTTCCGATGGAAGCCACCCACACTGAGAAGTAACATGCCACAGGTGCTTCTCCCATGCGCGGTTTGTCCGACTTTCCATTGATCAGGCAGTATGTGACTCAATCACTCTTCCCTTTCCGATTCTAATTCGGCTAATAGGTGGACAAATGACCACCAAGGGGGTATAGCGTTCGCACGGGCCAAGACTATATAACACCATAGTCGCTTGCACGTCATGCAGACAGAAGTCTACTCTCAACGTCCCCCTCCACAGAGCAATGAACGATCTCATTCACAGCGAATACCTCATCGTACCCGCTGGCCCAGCGGCACCTCCTCCCTTCCCTGTCGGCGCAAACTTTACCGGGGGGCCCGTAAGCCCTGTAATCTCCGCGGGCAAGGACGACGTCGTAAGTCCATCCCTTATGTTCAACAGTATGAATGATGCCAGCATGAGGCACTATGTTTCATGTTCATCTCTTACAAACAACTGTGCTGAGTGTTACTTTACTAGTGGACCATCCACAAGCTTGACAATGGGAACTACACTTTGATCTTGAGGCGGCCGGGCGGGCCCCGTTGGCTCAGCAAACCTCTTGGTGACAATGTCGTTGTAGAGATCATGCCACTCCCGGGAGAATGGGTGATTCAGAAACATGAGCACGACACATACTCGTCAGTACTTATCTCGATGTCTTCCGTTGAGCCTAACACTCGAACTGGAACATACCAGGATTGAAGTACCCTCCCGCATCCAGCCAACCAGGGCTTGGACTCTGGATAGCACTGTACCTGGGACAAAGGTATGGCAAATCAGCTGATAAAGTCAGACTAGAGCCGAAACAAATCATGGCACATTCACAGGTCAGGCTTGCCATCTTTACGCTCCCAAGGCCCCACCAACTGTGGAGGTTCATTCCCTTCCATCAGGATTGAACAGCTTGAAAGATTCGATTGGTCCTGCGACGATCACGGTGTTTTTGTATGATTACTCGGAAGTGTCTCTTGCTACCGTGACGTCGATGTATAATGCTGAATTGAGATGTGCAAACTGGGTGCCTCAGCGATGCAAGTGCGTGAAACGTTACAAAGTTCTAAGGCGAGATGTAGGCGCTTCGTGAGGGGTTTACCGTGGATGTTACGAAACGGTGATGCAGCTAGTACGGTACGGTCGATGTTCGGTTACGCGCATGTAGAATTTTGTGAACTTGTAACAAAGCGAGTTACATGATATTTTTTCGACGCAGTAGGGCGGCACGAGATATCACCCAGAGACAATTAAAGTGTTCAATATGTCGTGCTCCTTCTGAATGTGAGCCAGCCCCTTCACCCCCGTCGGCTGTTCGAAATCGAAACCGGGTGCTTGACTTCGCATGCCTTTCCAACCAGTCAAGGTCGATCAGTTGTGCAGTAGATTTTCCATTTGGCGTCACCACCATTTCGTTGAGCTGCCGAAGGCTGCGCGCCAAACACGAAGTTCCTGAACCACACGGCGGAGGTCAGTTTTATGCAACGTTTTGGGGGACTTGTCTTTGCTTCAACGCTCCTTCGAGCGTTACATATTCCATCACAGCCATGTGATGGATGCTGTACGATGGCCTGCCAGTGTCCACAATGATCGCTCCATTACGCAGGAGTTGTGGCGCGAAGTTGCTCGATGCCATCACCCAGACATCTTACTAAGATTTCTGCAGGTGGACGCAATCTGTACACTCAACATCGGTGCCTGAAAAGTGTGAGGAGGTGAGACTTCCTGGTCTTGTCTGGTACGTGTTACTTGCCACCCTGAGATACCATGCACAGTGACAAAATCGAAGAGTCGATCCAGGGGCTGCCTGTATATTTGCGAATCGAGTTGGAAGTCGGAGTGCTGCCAGACATCGTCACGGTACCTCCGTTCTCGTCCCGTTCCTGACCCAAGTACTCACAATGAAGCTAGGAACGTGGTGTCTGTCCTTGGCCTATGGCTTCAGATTTCATGGTCGGGCAGTGGCAAGCATCATATTCGGGCGATCTGCCAATTTCGTGCGAGAGCCTGTCCCAAAGACGCCTGACCTTCATTTTTCAAGACGAATGTTCTAGCATGATCATTGTATCCGGGGTAACTAGGCGTGTCAGAGACAAACTCGAGATCCCCCCCAGGGCACGCTCAAACAGATCTTGCAGCTTCCATCCTCAGACGTTTACTATACAGCTGGATTGTCCGCCACAGACTTCAAGGCAGACGCCACGTCCAACCCGCTCTATTCAGACCTAAATCAGCGTACCGGTAACCGAAAGTTGTCTGTGGGCCATGGTGCCAGTATTGTCAGATTAATCACCGTGACGATGATCAGGCAGTACGTGACTCATTCTTGCATCGCGAACCTTTCGGATTCCGGTGCGGCCCATGAGTTGAAAAATGACCACCAAGCGGGTACAATGTTCAGTATCTCGGCTTTCTGCTGGCAGACGATGAAAACCCGTGATCGTTGACCTGAGCTACACTGCATGACTATATGTCAGGTTGTATGTTTTGCAGACAGAAGTCCACCCTCGACGTCCCCCTCCACAGAGCAATGAGTGGTCTCACTGAAGGATTATACTCGCCGCCGAGCTGACAACACCCCCCATTCCGATCGGTGCGAACCATGAAGGTGGGCCCACAAGCCCTGTCGCCTCCGGAGGCACGGACAATGTTGTAAGTCCATCCTTCACGCTCAACAGTACCAATGATGCCTGTGCGAGGCGCTTCGTTTCGTACTCATGTCTTACACATCACTGGTGTGCTGAGTGCTGCTCTTAGTGGACCATCCGGAAGCTTATAAATGGGAGCTATACCTTGACCTTGGAGCAGACCAGGCCTCATTGGCTCAGCAGAGGTGTTGGAGACAATATCGTGGTGGAAATCATGCCACTTCCAGGAGAACGGGCGATCCGGAGATAACAGGATGATTCATTCTCGTCAGTACTCATCTTGATATCTTTCGATGATACTAAGAAGCCTAACTTTCGAATTGGAATATGCTAGGATCGAGGTACCCTCCGACCGCTGGCAAACCAGGGCTTGGACTTTGAGCAGCAGTGAACCTGGGACGGAGGTGCGGCAAATCAACCGACGAAGTCAGACTAGGGCTGACTCAACGAATCATGGTATACTCGCAGGTCAAGCTTGGTGCCTATGAGCTCCCGAGGCCCGGCCAGCTGTGGAAATTCTTTCCTGTCACTCAGGAGTGAACCCCTTGAAAGGTTCGACTGGTTCTGCGACAAACATGGTGTTCTTGTATGTTGACCTGGGGATGTTTCTTGCCACGTCGATGTATTATACTGAGTTAAAACGCACAAACTGGATGCTACAGCGATGCAAGTGCGTGAAACATTACAGAGTCCTGAGCTTAACTGTGGACGCATCGTGGATGGTCTACAGCATCCAGCAGTACTGCAGCCGGCCCGGTTTCGTTGAAAGGTGCCCGGTTACGTGTTTATGGAAATTTATTCCCAGCCTTGTCTGTTCCCTGCGGCAAAACGAGTTGCAACTTTACTAGGTCCTGCTCATGCGTAAACAGCTCGACCCTCGAATCCCCACTTTAATCACGAACAATGTCAAGAAGAATCACAGATCCTTCATAGTTTTGGTCGGAGACAAGGGCAGGGATCAGGTGCGCATGGTCCAGTGTGGGAAGTCGTCTGATTTTTGACCTGACGGATCAGATTGTAAACCTCCATTACTTACTCTCACAAGCCCGGATATCAGCGCGACCGTCAGTACTATGGTGCTACAAGAAGGATCTCGGGTTCACGACGTGAGTGATACATGGCACAGCTCGAGAGAAATATGGTCGTCAAACCAACCGGCTGGCTGAACTAGACACCGCAAAAAGCGAGAAGCCAAGATCAAGCGGGACGTAAAGCGTGGCATCCGAGAGCCCAACGAGCAAAACCCATTTGAAATCTTTGTTACCGTCACTGACATCCGGTATACCTACTACAAAGAATCGCACAAGATCCTAGGGAACACTTATGGGATGTGTGTTTTGCAAGACTTCGAGGCCATCACGCCCAACCTGCTCGCACGGACGATCGAAACAGTGGAAGGGGGCGGACTCGTAGTGTTGTTGCTGAAGACCATGACGTCACTCAGGCAACTCTACACGATGACAATGGTGAGCGCGTCGACCGCTTGACTGGACTGCATGAAACTCATCATCCCAGGACGTTCATGCTCGTTATCGTACTTCGTCCCACGATGCTGTAGTCGCTCGGTTCAACGAGCGTTTCATCCTATCCTTGGGGTCATGCGCCGACTGCTTAGTTTTGGACGATGAACTAAACGTACTTCCTATCTCCAAAGGAAAGGATATACGGCCCATTGAAGAGGAACGCAGCAGAGGAAAGGTTGACGCAGAACTCAGAGACCTCAAAGACAGCTTGGCTGATACCAAGCCGGTTGGCGACCTTGTCAAGCTTGCAAAAACTGTCGACCAAGCACAAGCACTTCTCACTTTTGTGGAGGCCATTTCCGAAAAGACTCTTGCCTCAACCGTGTCACTGACAGCCGCTCGTGGACGTGGCAAGTCTGCAGCGTTAGGCCTTGCAATCGCAGCTGCGCTGGCCCACGGGTATTCAAACATCTTCGTGACGAGTCCCAGCCCTGAGAACCTGAAGACATTGTTCGAGTTCGTCTTCAAAGGATTGGATGCGTTGGGATATGAAGAGCATCTCGACTATGATATAATGCAGAGCACGAATCCTGGTTTCAATAAAGCTATCGTTAGAGTTAACGTCTTTCGCCAGCACCGTCAGACTATCCAGGTCAGTTGTATCTACACTTCAGTGTTGTCCCTCCCTCACGTTTGTGTAGTACATCCAACCTGAAGATGCACATGTTTTGGGACAAGCTGAACTTGTCATCATAGACGAGGCTGCAGCCATTCCTCTTCCTCTTGTACGCAACCTCCTTGGCCCATATCTCGTATTCATGGCGTCCACGATCAACGGATATGAAGGCACAGGTCGCTCTCTTTCACTTAAGCTCATACAACAACTACGCGAGAGCACTCGCCCTTCCCTCACCAAAGACGCCACCACAGTGGATTCCTCCGTTGCAACCACGTCCACTTCCAAAAAGTCAGTCGCTAGCCATTCCAACGCCCCTAAAACGCGCACACTACGCGAAATAAAACTCGAGACACCCATTCGTTATGGTGCCGGAGACAAAATTGAAAGATGGCTGAACGGTCTTTTATGCCTAGATGCCACCGTCTCTGCCAAGTCTGCTGTCGCATCTGCGCAGGGATGCCCTCACCCATCTACGTGTGAGCTGTATTACGTGTCGCGAGATACACTGTTCAGTTACCATCCCGCTTCGGAGATGTTCCTTCAGCGCATGATGGCGCTCTATGTCGCCTCGCATTACAAAAACCAACCCAACGATCTCCAACTCATGTCAGATGCGCCCGCACACCATCTTTTTGTACTTCTTCCACCCCTCAAAGACGATGAATCCCACCTCCCGGAGCCGCTCGCAGTGCTTCAGGTTGCGCTCGAAGGCAACATTAGTAAAGCTGCGATCATGGAGGGTCTGAATAGGGGTTTAAGAGCAGGGGGCGACATGATTCCCTGGATTGTCGCACAGCAGTTCCAGGAGAGCAAGTTTGGCTTGTTGAGCGGTGCACGCATCGTTAGGATTGCAACTCATCCAGACTATGCAAACGTGAGTGGAAGTCGTTTTCTCTATCTAGATCTCCTAGTCATCTGACGAAATTTCTTTTCTGTGCCTGGTACAGATGGGGTATGGCTCTCGAGCACTCAAAGCTCTCAATTCGTTCTACAGTGGAGAATACTTCAATGTTTCAGAGGATGGCCTCCCTAGGCCGTCCTACCCGGATGCCACCTTGATCGATCCTGTACGCCCATCAAGTATCCCACTTAGCTAATCGTTTGACCTGACTCGGTGTTTCACGGGTGTCTTCATGATTTGCTGTCTCCTTGTTTCCTCTTTGTTCCGAGAAGGATGCGGACCTTCAAATTGATCATCCCACTGTCCGTCCGGCGGATGCGATGCCGCCATTGCTTCAACACCTCTCGGAAAGGAAGCCAGAAAGTTTGGACTATCTTGGGGTTTCATATGGGTTGACATCTCGGCTGCTGAGGTGTGTCGTCTTTTTCCTGACATTGGGAATAGAAGGGTGATGGTGGCGTTCCCTTGTCGTCAACCCTCTGCGGTGCATTAACACGCTGATGGTGTGTATCGATCGAAAACAGGTTTTGGAAGCGCGCGGGTTTCGTACCCCTGTATCTTCGACAAACACAGTCTGAACTCACAGGCGAGCATACATGCGTGATGGTTCGAGGACTGAATAGCTCGGCTGACAGCGATCTGGAGTGGTCGAGCGAGTTTGTAAAGGGTAAGTTGGACATTTACACGCAAGGGCAAAGAAATGACTATGTGACCTTGGTAGACTTTAGACGGCGCTTCCTGTCGTTATTGTCATTCAAATTTAGAGAGTTTGGGAGCGTGACCGCGTTGAGTGTCCTCGAGGCTGCCAATGTGGGCGTCAAGGGAAGCGACGGAGTGGACAGTTCACGAGGTACGTACTAGTCCGTTCCCCTTGGTACGTTTTAACTTGAGTTTCGCCGTCAAGTCATCACGTCATCCGAACTTTCATTTCTCGTCACACCGTTCGATCTCAAACGTCTCGACTCGTATGCTAACAACATGGTCGACTACCATGTTATCCTCGATCTGTTGCCCTGCGTCGCGTCCCTCTACTTTGGCAAACGACTTGGGGACGACGTGAGTCTGTCTGCTGTGCAAGCATCAATACTTCTCGGCATGGGCCTCCAGAGAAAGTCGATCGAGGAGGTAGAAGTAAGTTCCGAACTTAGTCGAGGGGTGACGAAACATTGATTACCGACGTTGGTCGTCAGAACGAGTTATCGCTACCCGTCTCGCAGGCATTGGCGCTGTTCAACAAGCTCATACGCAAGATCAGCAAGAAACTGGCGGATATTCAAAAAGAAGCCATCAGGGCGTGCATCCCTACGGCACCCCTGCCCGGATACGCCGAGCTGCCTGCGGGCGAGAACGAAGAGGGTGGCGGTGGCAGTAGCGGAGAAGCACCATGGCAACCCATCGAAACCAGTGTTGAAGATGAGCTGGACGAAGCGGGAGATGAAGTGACGAGAGCTCTACGCGAGAAACAACGTGCGATGATGGAGTCCCTTGACCTGAGCAAGTGAGTGCCATCCGAAACTGTATAAATTTTTCTTCGTCATCTATCTCGCTCTCCCACCACCCATCGCCGCACTAGCCCATATGAACGGAAGGATGATCGGTTGGGTATCCGCGACTAATTCGGTTCTATAAATAACTTTCGTGTCTGCGGCAGGTCTGATGACCAGCGGGACGTTGACTAATGGCTTGTGTTGCGTGGTCTTCGCAGATACGCCATCAATGATGCGGCCGCAGACTGGAACGCAGCCAAGGCTCAGATCACGAAGCTTGCGCAAGGAAAAGCAGGGTCCACCGTCGTGAGTGTCAAAAGTGGGACTGTCTCCGGGCAGAAACGGAAGGCGGAGATCGGAGAAGAGGAAGGAGGGGAGAAGAAGCCCACGCGGAGAGGTAAAAAGGCGAAGCGGTAGATGGATTAATCCCTTGGTCGATCCAATGGAAAGTTTGGCGTGACCAAGCAGGTCACGCCTCCTCGGAGATACCGCCGGGCTATTCATACCTGGGCGTTGCTACTTGTGCGCGTGATGCGAGGCGACCTATGAGCGAGCCGTCCTCCGCAGGGACAGGAAACCATTTGACTCTCGCCATGCGGTCGACCGTGTCGCCTGGCGCACATATCCAGGGACCGGCTACTAGTGGAGTTGGATCAGGGCGGGTATACAATGGATTCGTGTGTTCCTGGCTGGATGCCATGCCGATTGGACCCATGGGGCTGTTCCGGGCACCTGCGGAGGCAATTGGTAGGCCTCCCCGGGTTCCGTGTGTTTCAGTCGGACATCACTACGGTTGCCCGACGCTCGCGATCGCGGGGGTAGCCAAGCTTTCTGAGACGTCGTTTTCAAATCTCGTGGCCCAGCTGGGACAGGGACAGGGGAAAGGGGAGACACGTAGAGGTACCTTTGGGAGGATGTCGTTTTCTCGTCCGATGTACGGACGAGCCTAACTCGGAGGGATAAAGAGTATGTATGTATGAGCTGAGCATACGGTATAAACTCCACCTTGAATCCGCCCTGGTCTCACACGGGAGAGTAATGCATTCAGCTGAGCTTACAGAACGATGCCTGGGAGCAAGCAAAGACGCGCGGGTCCAGTGAGGAGATGGAGCGGGCTGACGTTTGGCAAGGCACCGAGTACGTCGGCAAAAGTAGTTGACGACTAGCTGGTGGGTCTTTTCCCCCGTCCTTGCCGTAACGCTGACGAGAGAACGTCCCTGGATCGCGAATTGCTCGACGTGGAACTCATACTGCATTTGGGTCAGCGTGACCTTGTGCACAGCGCGCATATATAACTTGAGCTTATCGATGTGTCAAGATCGTTGTGCTCGACTCTTTGCCAGGTGCTTCCGCCAGCTTGAGCCCCCGTCCCACTCCTAAGCTATCATGGCGCCTCGGTTCATTGCCAGCCTCATCCCCAAGAGGGAGAGTAACGCCGGTAGCTCTGGTCTCCTCCCGGCCCTTTTGTCCCTCAGCCTCATCCAGCATGCTCATTTCTGGGTCGGGTAAGCGACATTTCGTCTCTCGTGTGGTCTATCCCAACGCGTACCCGATCAGCTGGCTCGCATGGACTTGTGATGCGCTCGACTTTTTCACGGTTTCCTTGACGCTCGGACTACTCGCCGACCAGTTCGGTGTACAGAAGGCCGATATTGTACGCCCTCGGATCTAGTTTGTCGATTTTCACGTTGACGACCGACCTAGACGACCGCCATCACGCTCACGTTGCTCTTCAGATCAGCCGGCGCCGTGAGTTTCCATCTCCCGAGCCTTTCTGCCCTTCAACCCACTTCGCTCTAGGTCATATTCGGTGCCCTTTCGGACCGTTTTGGACGCAAATGGCCACTGGTCCTGAACCTCGTCTTCTGTTCCGTCTTCTCACTTTCGAGTGGTTTCGTCAACACATACGCCCAATTTCTCGGCGTCCGCTCCCTCTTCGGCATCGCCATGGGGGGTGTTTGGGGGGTCGCCTCTTCGTCAGCGCTGGAAAACCTCCCCGTCGAAGTGCGAGGTCTTGCGAGCGGTATTATCCAACAAGGTTATGCGTGCGGCTATCTTCTCGCAGCGGTCATCAACCTCACCGTCGTCGCACAATCGCGCTACACTTGGCGAACCCTGTTCTGGTTCGCCTCGGGCATCACGTTCTTTGCTGCCGTCCTCCGTGCGCTGTTGCCCGAATCGGAGGTCTTTTTGCGTGCCAAGGCGCTCGAGAAAGCGAAAGGCAACGCCGGTGGTAACAAAGCCAGAATCTTCCTGCGTGAAGCCAAAGAAATGCTCAAAAATCATTGGAAGCTCTGCATTTACGCAGTCTTGCTCATGACCGGTAAGCATCCACCCGGGTTCCGGTCGGCTCGACAAGCTTGGGCGTTTGCTTATCTCCGGTGTTATCATCCCAGGGTTCAACTTTTTGTCGCACGGTTCTCAGGTATGGGGAATCTTATCGTGTGCATGTTGCAGAGGTGTTCATGTGGTATCTGCAGGATTTGTACCCTACCTACCTGCAGACGACTAAAGGTTTCACTGCTCATGACGCGACCATCGCAACAATTATTGGTAATTGTGTGCGCGTAATTTTCTTACCTTCCATTCCGTGGCGTACTGATCAGATTGATAGGGAGCCATCGCGTGAGTTCTGCCGTTGTGATAAAAGCAAATCTCACGCTCATAGGTTCGGTACAGCGGTGGTACCATCGCTGGCTATGCGAGTCAGTTTATCGGGCGTCGACTCACCATCGTGTAAGTTCGCCATCGTCCAGTGTTTGTGTTGCTGTTGACTCAACCTCGTTCAGGATCTCAGTATTGCTCGTCGGTGGTCCGTCTTCCTCTCCACGGCATGATCAGACTAGTTCCTGACTGACGTACTGTCGCTGTGTAGCCTTCATACCCTTATGGATCCTTCCAAACAGCTTCGGTCCCCTCGCAGCAGGGGCGTTCTTTATTCAATTCGGTGTTCAAGGTGCATGGGGAGTTGTACGTCTCTACTCTCATTCTGCTCATTGCAAGTAACCTAGCTGGACATTCCCCGCTTAGATTCCCATTCAACTCGCTGAACTGTCGCCTCCTGCCTTTAGGGCGACGTTCCCTGGTGTAGCTTATCAGCTTGGTAATGTGAGTCACCCCGTCACCCGCTTGCAAGAGAGCGCAGTTTTAACCGCTTCTCCAGATGGTATCTTCGGCCTCGTCTCAAATCGAAGCGAGTGGGTGTCGCTATACGTTTGTTCGTGGCAGAGCCAAATATCTAATATACAAGTCTCGTGTAGCCGGCGGAAACCATCTGAAGACGACTATCATCGTCAAGGGCAAACCCAAGGTCGTTGATGATTACGCGACAGTGCAAGGCATCTTCATCGGTACCGTGGCTGCATACGTCGTCCTGGTGACGCTCTTTGGGCCCGAGTATGTCCCGCGCCTCTCCCGCTATTCACACGTTGATCCCGGCGGTCGTCCGTGCTCTTTCTGTAGACGCCATTCGTCCCACTTTGAGAAACACAAGACTGCATTCGAAGAAGGGGGCGGACAAGACGATGCGATCATGGAGAGCGAACGACCTGATTCCTTCGAAGTACGCGATGACGACGAAAAGGCCTCGAACGTGTGATTTCTTGAGCGCGCGAGCGTTGACACCTTGGAACGACCGTAACGAACGTGTGATGTAATCTCTGAAGGATGGGTGTGTTTTTAGCGCTGTTTATGGTTACCCCACTTTACATTATCCACTTCTTTTTCACCCTTACACGCGCATGTAAATTGCGAGGCTTTGAGATGCCCTTGTCCGCACTGAGTGGGATGTGACGATCCCCGGGACGGCAGTTTGGTGGGATGTAGCTACTGATCAGTGTTACGGAACAGCTGAACCGGCCGAGCTTGATGAATGTAGCCTACTGAGTCTCCCCTTCTTGGAACGCGACGCGCGAGATGCATGCAGACCGTGGTTGCAATCCTGTGTGTTCCGCCTCGACGAGTTTGTCACGAGTTCCAATTTATGGGTGTCGTCGACTTGGGCAAGGGCACAAACGTACGACATGTACACGTCTCGTCGTCTGTCTGCCATACTCGAGCTTCAAAAGTTGGTCCGTGGCCGGTCAGTCACCGGTCAAGAGAGAACGTCATGATAGAAAAATCCGACTGCCAACCCCTCGACGACTGCTCCGTTGGATCCTTCCCGCGTTCTAGGACCTGCCCAATGACGTCACAGATACAAGAACGAGTCTCCATGGAAACGAACATTCGAGAGATGGAAAAAAAACCCACCGGTACTGCGGCCGTGATGATATGACCGGCGTGACAGGTCGGCGGGCGTGTCGCCCGTTGCCCAGCGATCATGCGCAAGCCGCATCGTCTAGATCAGGTGTTATCGACTCATAGTATTTGGAATCGTTGTCTTTTCTCCCCGCGGCACATGCGCCCTTGTTTGTTTTGCGACCGGGGCAAGGGCTATTACCGTTTTCTTTTCTTCCTGTTCCGCATCCAGGCGATTTTCGGAATCCTTGGTTTAGCGAAGAGTTGGCCGCAGTGTCGGTTGGAAGGTCGCAATGGGACTTTGTTCTGCGCTTCTAGTTTCGAGGGGAACTTATCGGCGGTCAAGGACTTCATGTACGGCCCTATATCGTTGTGCGTCGTGGCACATCGCAGGCTGCGGCGTACACGTCCTGGGAGTACCTTGGCGGGCTTGGCTTTTTTTGGTGGGTAGCGCCAACTTGACGTCGTCGTGTTGAGTTTCGGCGTCGCTTTCGCTGTGGGCTCGCTTTGCTCCCTATGCAAACCACGCTACGTTTGGCGCGTTTGAGCTTGGGAACGTTCACGTTCTAACGAATCTTGCGTGTTTCGTCGGCTCGCTCGTACGCCCATGCCATTGTGCAGCGCGGTCGGGGCCTGGTCGGTGTGGGGTCCCCGCTTCTCGCTTGTTTGGTCGCCGCTGCGGGGGGAAGCTCGTGGGGGAGTTTGGAGATCGTCTTCCCCAAACGCGCACGCATCCTGGATCGTAGTGCACAGCAAAAACGACAGCGGGGGTTGCCAGGTAACGTACGGACGTCGGGGGAATAGACTGTCCTGTCAGCGACGTGCACCCCGCGTTCGAGCTGAACAGACGCGACGACAGGTGCGTGCATGTATCTCCACTTGGCCAGTGTTCTTTTTTTTTTTTTTCGACTGCACCGCGGCTTGGCATGAAGCGGGGACGAAGATGAGACACGAAGTTAATGGAACCATGCCAACAACCACGCGGTTGCTACACGAGGACGTCCTTTAGTTAACGGACTGTCGACAGAACGAACATGATTCAGTCGCTAGTAGCGTATCGATCGTCTTTCCGAGGTGGAGAACCGGAAATCTATTAGCAACGAAATTAACAGTCCACGTCAAGCACTGTGGTCTCCATCCGGGGCCCCCCGGATGGGGTGCGGGCGTGGTCGGTTGCGGATTGTTTTCCTTTGAGCGGTGCGACTGTCGGACCGACTCTGGCTAGCTCGATGGGTCAGCACGTATCAGGTATTCTGCGACGTTCGGTAAGTCTGGACCACTGGCAGGCGTGTGGTAGTGACTTTTCTTCGTTGACAGCTCAGTATTGGTATTGCATCAACCACTCCGAGTCTATAACATCCTGGACGGAGCGCCGAATGTTCCCCGTGTTGTTGGGGAAGTCGTAACGGCCATGTATAAAGTGCATATCGGCTTCGTGGAAATACGAATTCCTCATCAAGATACCCGCTGTTTTGCTCTCCTTTAGGGTGATCAACCCCTCCACGGTTTTCATCAATGTTGCCTATTCGCGGGGGTTCTAGGGTACTGACGCAAGTTTCATTTGGAACTCGCAGTTTTTAGGAGTCCTCATAAAGTGCCTCGCGTTCTTCGGACTCTCTTCCAGAGCACCATGTCGCGCATTCTTCGAAGCTTCGTTCCCAAGAGGGAGAAGGGCACCTCGTCATCTGGTATCGTCGCAGGGCTCAAGAGCCTCACCTGGCTTCAGTCTGCTCAGTTCTTGACAGGGTCAGAGCCGTTGTTTCCCTCGATGGCGTCTATAAGGCTGATCGCTTCTTGCCGTTAGTTTGCTTGCCTGGAGTTGTGATGCGTTTGATTTCTTCAGCGTGGCCCTCAGTCTGCCTATGCTCTCCAAGCAGTTCGATAAGCCAACAGCAGCCATAGTGCGTTCACCCTGAAATGCTTCTATGCGTGTTTTGTACTCACCGACTCTCAGACGACTGCAATCACCCTCACCCTCCTGTTCAGATCGGTCGGCGCCGTAAGTTTCCTAGATGTTATGTTTTGTAGTTCGCACTGTTGATACCGGTTCAGATTTTCTTTGGTATCATGTCGGACCGTTATGGACGCAGATGGCCGCTGACCTTGAACCTGCTATGCTGCTGTGCTTTCTCGTTGGGGACCAGCTTCGTGCAAACTTACAACCAGTTTTTGGCCGTCCGATCCCTCTTTGGTATTGCGATGGGTGGCGTTTGGGGTCTTGCGGCTTCGACAGCACTCGAAAATCTTCCCGTGGAGCTTCGTGGTCTCGGAAGTGGCATCATCCAGCAGGGCTACGCCCTCGGTTACCTCATGTCTGCTGTTGTCAACCTCATGATCGTTCCGCGGAGCCCGCACGGGTGGCGCGCACTGTTTTGGAACGGTTCCTCCTTGCTTTTCGCTTCTGCCATCTTGCGGGCCCTCCTTCCCGAATCTGCTGTATTCTTGCGTGCAAAGGCGATAGAGAGAGCAAAGAACACGGACAGTTCGAAAAAGTCCGAGGTATTTATAAGGGAACTAAAAGGAATGCTTAAACAGCACTGGATGCTCTGCATTTACGCCGTCTTTCTCATGGCTGGTGTGTTGCTCGTCGCTGGTTTCTTTGATGAGCGTTGTCTCATCAGGGATAATCATAGGATTCAACTTCCTGTCTCATGGGTCCCAGGTGAGAACTTTCGGAACGGATGCATTTGCGAGGCATTTCGGCAATACTGATTTGAACCTACCCTTTGTAGGATCTGTACCCAACCTACCTGCAGCAATCAAAAGGTTTCACTGCACACGACGCGACTATATCCACGATCGTCGGTAATGTTGTACGTGGCCCTCTTTTTTAGCTTTCTTCCATGTGATATCAAGGCATGTTTTTGATCTCCAGGGCGCAATTACGTGAGTGCACAAAGTCGAGTGTAGTCCAGCCAGGTCGACTGAAGATATCGCATCGGAATTCGAAGGGGTGGTGCCATTGCTGGCAATACGAGCCAGTACCTGGGACGCCGTCTGACTATCATGTACGCTGCATGCAGCTGGCCGAATCGTTACCCGTCGCTAATTGAAAACACCTTAGCGTCTTTATCTTGCTCGTTGGCGGTGAGTATAAATTGGGCGAGCACTCGTCTATACCGTCGCTGAGCCGCGACACGTATTAACAGCATTCGTCCCGCTCTGGATTCTTCCCAGCTCCTTTGCAGCTCTTACTGCTGGTGCGTTCTGCGTGCAGTTTGGAGTCCAAGGGGCATGGGGCGTCGTACGCGTCGTCTTCGCCATATCGCCGGGTTGGATTCTCATGCTTCAGCCAGATTCCTATCCAACTGGCGGAGATGTCACCTCCTGCGTTTAGGGCAACATTCCCTGGTGTCGCTTACCAGCTCGGGAACGTACGTCCTACTTCGTTGAGACTCGCAACGCGAGTGAATGTGCCTAACGGTGCACCGTCGATCCACAGATGATCTCCGCCGCCTCCGCTCAGATCGAAGCGAGTGCGTGTCCACCCCTGCTCGTTCTTTGTTTCCTTTGTTCACTCGGCACTTGTGCATACACGCAGCCGGCGGGAAGAACTTCCAGACGTACAAAATGGTAAACGGCGTCATGACCGCCGTCCCTGGATACGCCATGGTGCAAGGCATCTTCATCGGGGTCGTTTCGGCCTTTGTGATCATCATCACCGTCGTCGGGCCCGAGTATGTGTACTCTGTTTTATTCACAACAGAGCTGCGGGTCCGCTCAACCTCTTTGTGGTACCGTTTTACTAGGAAACATGCCGCCCACTTCGAGGAGCACAAGACGGCTTTCGAAGAAGGAGGCGGAAGCGACGATGCCCTTATGGACGAGGACGAAAAGATCAGGGAATCGTTCAGGGAGGTGCAACCAGCGAGTTCGAACGTGTAGTTCAAGTACGGCCGGGAGGAGGGGGGGCGGGGGGGCGGAGAACAACCCATCGTGCCTTGACGGCAGAGACTTTTGAAACGATGACCCGTTGGTCATGTCTTTGTTTTGCGTTCAACTTCAGATCTGCACGTCGGTCTTGTACGGTCGAGAATTGTATTAGTTTAGATGTAGATGTTGACCATTCTTTTAGCGATCGCTCGGCGCGTCTTTGGTTGATTAAGTGGGTGGGTGTTACGGTCCTGCGAGGTCTATGCTGGGGAGCTCGACGTACTCGGGCTTCGATACTAAGAATACTATTTTCGCTGGTTGTGTCACCGTTGGGCATCGAATGTTCCAGAGTTCCAGTGTCGATAACGTACGTCGTTTGAGGCGGAACTCGAAGGGACTCGCGCTCGTTCTAGTTGCGACTCCTCAAACCTTTTAGACATACATGCTTGACCTAGTGCATCAGCTGCACACGTCGCGGACTGCTCTAATGACTCAACGACACGGATCGAAGATTCAAGCACAGAAAACACGTCTGGACACGAGCAGAGGCCTGTATGTTTCCGAACGTGCTTTCACGTCGATCTCGAGGTTCCGGTGCAACGACGAACAGACGCGGATCCCAGGAACCGCAATACCCTGGGTCCCGCGCTGATCACTGTGAACGTTCCAGTGGCGCTTTTGGCTGTACAGAGCGGTTTCTTCTCTACTTTTGCTGATTGAGCCACTTTGACTCTCCATACGTCGATATGCCGTCCATCCATCCCATGCCGCGCTATATTCACCGGACGCTTTGCCCTCACCTGCTCACCGACGCTTTGACAAAGGTGCCCCACGTCCACAAATTGTGGGGTATAAATCTATAGATACTATTGATGTCCACAGCTCCTTCAGACAGAATCACGTCTTCCCCATCAAGCAAAATATCTGTCTACTCTATCTGATCATTGCCCACCTTACTGTCACTAGACATGGATCATGTGGAACCTAACGATGTCATGCTCCGGAAGGATGGTGCTGGTTCTGGTCAAGTGAGTCCTTTTGCATTCCACAATTGTGTGTTCCTGTAAATATATATTTATGTACTCCTTCGCAAGTACTGTGGTCTCGTCGTTAACCCCCCCAACTACCTGGAACCGTACGCGCGCCGATGTCGCGATACTATGTATTATAGG